>CM040995.1:2789303-2819209 GCA_022985145.1 Pangasius djambal
AAAAAAAAAAAAAAAAAAAAAAAAAAAAAAAAAAAAAAAAAAAAAAAAAAAAAAAAAAAAAAAAAAAAAAAAAAAAAAAAAAAAAAACCTGAAGGTGTTGCGTGGCAATTAGTCAACAATTACAAATTTTATAGTGTACAATACACTATATCCAAGTATAGCTATAGTTAAGGTTGTGAAACATCCCCAAAACAAGTCACTTCCTCTCATCACTTACGGTATAGCAGCTTTAAACAGTCATTCACATACCAGCGTCTTTTTTGTTCTTAAGAAATACAAAGCCCTGGCACTGAATGAAGTTTTCTTTTAGAAAATGTTACAGAGAGCTTCACCAGACCAACATTTATAAGTTTTTCATTGTTAACCATCAACACGCATGTTTATTAAGAGATGTTATTATAGAAATGATCGAGTGCATTAACATAAACCTGTGAATTACGCTGAAGCAGGAACTAATTTCACAGCTGTTGTTATAGAAAATTAGTCAACAATGGAACAGCAAGAAAAGAAAAAAAAAACGATAGCCGAGATGAATTACCATTCGCCATTCGAGATCCAAGGTTCTGAGAGTCAGGATCGTTGATTTGTTATCACTGAAATTGTGTAGTGTTTTATTCTGGCCAAATCTTGCAGAGAAATCTTTTTAAATAGTTTGTGTGATGATGAGATGTTGTTAATTTTGAGCTCTGCTGTGGGATTTCTCCTCCCTCGTTCTTACTCACAGACAAACTCTTCCCTGAGTAAACACTCGACATTCGACATTTGAAGCAGAAACTTTTGCTGCATTCTTGGTGCCTTCTAAGTGGTAATTTGGAAGTTGTAATAATGTCATTTTCCACCCCGGCATATCTGATGTGCAAAGTGAAAAGAAAAAAAAACAAAAACAAAAAAAACATACAGATGCCTCCAAGAAAGTAAAGCTCATAAAAAGCTACTTTAACCGCACTTTTACAGTTACAGGCCTGAGTGGCTATTGGTTCTGTTCTACTATAGTGAACTGCTGACAACAGCAAGTAGCGTTAGCAGCAAGCTAGTGGCTAACGTTAGTGATAACTCGTGGAAAGAACTGGTAATTGAGAAGACTACCCCAAGTTGATGAGTTGAAATTGCAAGTTTAGGGGGTGTTTTCACTGGTTCTTACATGTTGTAGGTGGGGAATTACAAGCTGCAACTTTACCTCGAACGCAGCATAAGAAACTACCGATGTTCACAGATGGAGTATGGTTTCAGAAAGGGCTAGAGTAGGGCTTACTGTAACCAGCGATTTCTACTTCCTTCATTTACACACACTGCTTCATTTCCTGTTATCCTTCTCCCATCTTACTGAATCTGACTCAACTGATTCTGCTTTCCTGCATTTTCTTTCCCAGCAATGTGACCTCGCAAATCATACAAGTGTTTCTTAGGGTTTGTATTTTTGCATTCAATGCACTTCTATACTTGTATAAGTTTGTAATAGTAAAACATACTACTATATTATAGTAAGTACGCAATGAGCTTTATGAGAACAGCTCATCTCCTACACACAGGTAGAGTAAATCAGTCTACACCCCAGCACCTAACCAGCTCTCCAATGCTCTACGAGGCCAAGGGAACATAATCTTATCTAAAATAGATGGGTTAAAAATAGCACAGGAGTGAAACAGGATGCCCACCTCTCCTCTGAACGAGTGATCACCCATCACTAGCAGGGAAGGCATGGACATAACCAGCCGAACCAGCCGATCTCCAGCTCTCCATCCACTCCTGCGTCTAAACTTCCTCTAGCAGGAACAAATTTGTGCAAATGTTTGTAATCATAGTGGTTACAGGCTTATACTTACTCCACTTATAATGCTTACGGTCAGCGTAATCTGTAAACTGTTACTTATTTGTTACTATGATAGTAGCTTTGGTGAGACTGATATACTGTAGAAAGTAAGGCTGGACAATATAGTGATAGAATTTTGATACTGTTTTAAATTGTCAATACACTTTCCTCAGATATTATGAGTATTGTCAGTAGATGATGAATGAGTATAAAGTATAATTGAGTATAATCACATTAAAAAATGCAACACTATTGTTTTGTTAATAAACCTATAGAGAGGCGAATTTTAGAAGTATCATGATATGATATTTTTGGCATATCGCCCATCTCAGTAGAACACTGCATGACGAAAACGAGCTCTTTTTTATTCAAAAAGCCCTTAATAGTTTATTGCAAGCTGGAATTAGAGTGTTTCTGGATTTTTTGGATGAATCAGTCTTCACGCACATCCAAGAAGCACAAATTTTTCTGGGCTTAAAAAAAAAAAAAGGCCAATTTTTTAACCAGATCACATCGAGGGTTTAGGAGTGAGTTTTTAATAAAGTGCTGGTATTTGGTTCATAGGACTAATATGAATCATTACATTCCTAAACATAAACCAGGACAATATTGAGGGTAAAAAAAGAAAATAAATCTAAATACAGAGCAGTTTTATATCAGACAGGACAGCTGACAAGGCTACATACTTCTTGTGAAAAGTATTCACACCCTTTACCAATAAATCATTTTTTCATCCTCGTGGGTCACTTAGTATTGCACGTTTTCCATTTGTGTAGAAAAGATCTGCTACTTTTTTAATGACTCTTTTGCATGGCTCTGGTTTACTACATTATAAGAATTACAAGACAATTTTTTTTGTTTGTTTATTTTGTTATTTCTATATAGATAAAGTGAGTGAAATTCACTTGGACACTTTTGCAACTTTTCCTCCCAATTTCACTCACTGCTATACCAATAGCTTGTTCTCTCCCATGTCTCATGTTTCCTCTGAAACATATTTAAGCTGCCACATCTTTTCAGACTGCTGCTCATGCTACGCTACACTTGCAGGAAACGCTGACTTCCACCTCTGATTGGTTAGTACCACTCTAACAGTGTAAAGGCGAGAGAGAGAGAGAGAGAGAGAGAGAGAGAGAGAGAGAGAGAAATGCCATCAGTCCCAGCCAGAGCTCATGGGTAATTTTGCTTTCTTGAAATGGCATTCACATGACCGTGGCACCGTAATGATACTTTTGTAGGGCAAACACTTTGAGAATTAGCATAGTAGCACTCCAAACTGTTTTCCATATACAAATTGAACAAGAGTTTTAAAAAGAAATTCTGAATACAGGTCAGAATTTTAGGGATAACTGCAAAGTTCTAGAAAATAATCGATTCTGGTTCGGTTTAATCCTGGCCAAACTTCCACCGGGGAAAAAAGTTCAGTTCAGGCTGGAATTACGTACAAATCGTGAAGAGCTGAAGCCTGTGATTCTCTACCAAGCCTGTCAATACTCTCAACACTTAGTCATAACTGTATTGTACGCCTTTCTTTTTTTGTTCATGTAGAAATTCTGTTCTTGTTCGTTAATAAAGGTAACATAGCGTGACGGGGAACTGCACACTGAATGTTGTACTTGTGCAATGATGGTATGACAGATGGTACTACAAAACTGAATCAAAAATCTGTTCTGGATGACTTGAGCTCCATTATGTCTGGTCTAAATGTTTCAATCCATTCAACACTCCGAGCTTCTATAGTCAGGCATGGCGGTGGAAGCGTAATTATATGGGCTTCAGAATGATGACCATAGACAACCCACCAGCACTGAAGGAGGTGGGAACTGTTCCGGACAATGGCACAAAATTGAGGCTGAACAAACAATGCCTCAAAATACACTGAGAATTTTTAGCATTGTAGCTTTACAATGGCTTAAAGTCCAAGATGCTGAGGCAGGCCGCACAGCATGAAATACATGCTTCAAACTGCCAAGATTCCTCTTCTGCACTTGGAGACTTATCAGTGACGCTACAGGAAACATTCTGAACAAAAGGAGCAACAACTGGGTGGTTCCTCAATTAGGGGTGGAGCTGTATTGGGGAAAAGAAATCCTTCTTACTGTATCACAGCATCTTTTTTTTTTACAGTTACATATCACATGAAATGCCTCATAATAGTGAAGTGGCCCTGATTTTCACCTCTTTAAAAAGTAGGCAACTCTCTTGTAGTCCTGTAACTTATGTCATAGGACCCACTGCATCTACAAATATGTTACATCATCATCTATGTATGTGTAACTAGCATTCCCACTATAACTATTTCACATTCACATATCACATTATAGAACACTGAATTAAGTCTGAATTCAGTATTTGACTAACCTTTGTTACAGGGAAATAATCAATGACAGGGTGGTATGATGTGGCCTGGCATGAAGCTGAGTTACTGTTACCACCACAAAGTTGATTATTTTCAGGGCACGCTGTTATTGGAAGTGTTTTATTTATTCCTACACTACACACACAATACACTAAATCACGAAAGCAAGAGCTTTCTGTGCACTCCATCTGTAGCTGTCCGCTCAACCGCGCCACAAACGAGATTCTCCAGACTCCTCCATCCACTGGTTTCGCCTGTCAGACTTGTAACTGTGCAAAACACGGCTCTTTATCCTTATCACGTCCTCCATCAGGGTTCAACAACCCTGTAAGACCAGCAGGATGTCCAAAACTACATCCTATACACTATATCCTGCACCATTTTAAGAGTTTCGTAGCCCTGTCTGAAAACATGAAATCCGGCAATGCCTTGCAACAGGTTAGTGTCTGAACAATGTACTCTAGAGAGTACAAAATACTCATAATGCAGGCTGCCGTTTGTAGGGAATAATAAGCAGAGCCTTATTTAAGACACAAGGTGACCTTAGACTGGTTAGATCAATTTGAAAACCAAATTATTAAAGCTGCAAAGCACAGGCTTTTTAATTAAAAGAAAAGCAAGGTTAATGCCATCAAGAAGCTTTCATGGTGCAGATCCCAAATAGAAATCTGAAACTAATATTAATAGTTAATGCCATTTTAAGGAAACCCAGTAGTTTCAAATTCCATTTTTGAACCCATGAGCATATCCAGAACATATGGCAAAAATGTATGATGTTTAAAGAGCTGTTCGAGAAAGTTTTTAAAAAATATGTCTTTTCAAACATTGACACAACTGTTGTGGTTATGTATGAGTCATCAAAACTAATACAGACCAAAAAAAAGACATTTAGAGGCCAGATCAAGGTCATAAATTAACTTTAAATCCTGTATTAAAGTAAAAATATCCACCACGAATCCACTTACATATCAATATTTATAATGAATATCTTCAATTGTGCAAATGATTTATTTTATGATCAACTTTGTTGAACGGTTTCCTGCATTACCCACAATGCCGTTCTGCTGACAGTGGTGCAGTGCGACTTCGCCCTCACTTCATCTCTACCTAAAGAGAGCAATGCGGCGGCGCTTTAGTCATTTAAGTCTGTCCAGTTCTCTCACCTCCTTATCTGTTCACCAAAGCATCACGCTAATACCGCTGCCAACATCATTGCGCCTGTCATCTCACAGATCGCTAACTAGCAGAGCTTAGTCTCCACCATAACTCTCTGCAACTTCATCGTATAGCTGCATTGCATTCTGGGACCAATTTTTAGTCAAAGGCTTGCATACTACTATTTTTTTTTTTTTTTGGTTTGTTTTTAGAGGTTACCAACCAAAAATGTGATGCTTATCACTTACGTTTGAGATCATTAAAATGTTTCCTCCTGTGAAACTCAAAAGTAACTACACTACAAATATCACCCTGTGACATCACTGCGGGACAACTTCTACCAAGAATGACAGTACAACATCAACCGAGCAAATTAGCACCAGGATCGCTAAAGACAGCATAAATACACAACATAGCACATAAATATATTCCATGTGTTTCAGGGTGGAGCTTTCCTTTAAAGACTTTACTAAAGAGATCAGACTGATGGGTTAAGTCGGTGCAGCGTTACCTGTGTGTGGTGCTGGTGGTAAAGAAAGCTGAACAGATAGGGGTGTGAGTCAGTGTTGGTGGTGGATGGCGGTGCATCTGCAAGGCCTCCTCTAGTGTAGAATTTCGTGACGGAATGTGAACGTGTGAACGTGTGAACGGTGGCTCATGCGGATGTGTGCTTTTCTGCCTCTCCAAAGAGGAACCATGATAGGCGGATGACGAGGAGGAGGGCACACAGGGCACCCATCAAGGGAACATCAAGGAGAAGCCATGCACACGAGAGAGAGAGAGAGAGAGAGAGAGAGAAAACAAGCCCAAAACCTTGGAAACAATGTTTAAACTTGCCTACGTGGTACAAGCTGAAAGTATTCTGAATATTTCCTAATGACTTCGCTCTTTTCTAAACTTCTTCTCTCAAAAGAAAGAGCAACTTCCTCTTTCAAGCTGAACACGTTCCCAGTCCATAAACTTCATCAGCCTAGGAGAGGAGTGAGTGTATATAAATATCTCATGATGTATCCACACATCAACGCCACAAATCTAAAAGCGGACAAAAAAAAAAAAACAAAACAAATAAACAAATAAACAGAGCTAAAGAAATCAACGTCCTGGCAAGGTCAAACCGTGTAGGGAAACGTGTAGATCCCCCCACCGCGTCCGCTCCGACCAAAGTCCGGAGATGCAACTCAGATGCTCGACGGATCATTAACTTTTCACGTCAAATAAAGCCCAAGCCAAAGCAAGTCGCTCACAAAACCCATCCATGAGGTGGGTTTCCGTTTCTAGTCGCCCAGGTAGGCGAGTTACACGCAGGTAAAGCTGCTGGAAACGCCTGCTCGCATTCCTGCACGCTTTTGGAGGAGAGAGTGAAAGCAGGAAGAGAAGGAAGAGAGGAAAACACACACACACACACACACTCCGAACATCATCCTGGCGATCTCTCTCTCTTTCTCTCTCACTCTATCTTTTTTGTTGTTGTTGTTGTTGTTGTTTTTATTTATTTAAGTTTTTTAAACAAACCCTAGGTCTTTAAAAATCTACTTTTGGCTTCGTGCAGGATAAAGTCCACACCAGGCGCAAACGCAAGCACGAGGCGTCGAGATGAGAAAGCAAAGAAAAGAAAAGAAAAGAAAAGAAAAGAAGAAAAGTTTGTTAAAGTTGTAAGAGACTCACGGTGGAGTAGCTCCGGGCCGGCCAGCCTGCTGCGCTCCGTGATGATGGTGAAAAGCAGATGATGGACTTTGGAGAGAACGAAAGGGGGGGAAAAAAAAAAACCTCCCACTGCAAACTCGTTCCGGAGAGGAGCGCCCAAAATGGCGTTTTTAGAGGATGTGCAAAGTTCGTCGACTAACCCAGACGCATTTCTGTCCTCCTCAAACGCTCAAAAGAAAGAAATCCGTCGACGTTCCTGACGAAGATGAAGTAGAAAAGTCACTTTTTGGCTCTTTTTTCCGTCTTCCACACGCGTTCCGACGCAGCGCTGCTCCCTAAAGCTGATAAGCGGCTGCATCACGTGTTGCTCGTGCAGTCTCCAAGGGGACGGTGCTGGGGAGGCTGCGAGCATCTCTCCGGGAGGGGGTGGGGTGACAAAGTTAAAGTTTTTTTTTTCTTTTTTTTTTTCTTTTTTTTTTTTTTTTTAGTTGGCACTCTTAGCCAACCCACCGGTGCATACTTTCACACAGAGGCGGTGTTGTTTCAGTCTTCCTGAAAATGCAACAAGTCGTCGATCATACAGGAACAAGGTGCAAAAGTTCAAACCCAAATGCTTTATCATCAACTCATGTCTGTCTGCCTGGTTCCTAATCACTTTCTCAAGAATTTCTTCAAGGCTACTTGTTTAAGAGATAGTTAAAAGTCCCCCCCGCCCCAATCTGTTACTGGTGAGCCCCAAGGGTGTATCCTGGGTCCTTTGTTTGTTTTATTATATAAGATATTCCTAATATGTGTCTGTTATAATCGCTGTTCTCAGACTGCTTGGTTTTCATTTTACAGATTCATTCATTCGTTCATTCATTCATTCACGCATTCATTCATTTTCAGTAGCCATGTTAGGGTCGTGGTGGATCCGGAGCCTATCCCAGGAACACGGGGTGCACTCTGTACAAATCCCCTCAGAGTTTATTTCAGGTTATCAGGTTAAGATTTGTTCGTGTTATAGTCATATGTCTTGTGCTTGCATCCATATGCTGTTCAGTTTACGTTAATGAGTTCATTCATCTTTAATTACCAGTCAGGGCTTCATGCTGGAGCCTATCCCAGGAACAGTGGGCATGAAGTGCGAGTACACCCTGGATGGGCTGCTTGTCTATCACAGGACGCCATTCACACATTCATTCACACTGAGGGGAAATGTAGCATAGTCAATCCACCTACTGGCATGTTTTCTTGGACATGGCCGGAAACTGGAGGAAACCCACACAGACACGGACAGAACATGTGCAATTCCACACAAATGGTAACCCGAGCTTAGGATCGAACCTTGGACCCTGGAGCTGTAAAACAGTGGTACCCGCCTCACGGACGTGCCACACTGTGCTGAATCCTTATTCACTAAATGTACAGATGCAAAGATAATCAGCACAAGTGCACACAACATATAGCCATCAGTACAAAGCATGCACTTTTACTTAGAATACGTAACTGTACTAAGCAATGCCTGCAATCAACAAAAGCAAAAGTAGCAAGAATGATTTTTGCCACGAAAATGCTATCACTGACAAAAAAAAAAAAAAAAACATTAAATTGTAAATGAATTCCTTGGCTTGTAAAAAATCAACTGCATTTTAGCCCAAAAAAAATGTCTAAAAAAAAAAAAGCATGTTTAGATGCATGTCTAAAAAAAAAAAAACACACAAATAGAAGAATGCCATAATATTATTGCATCATGAGATTATCACGAGAAAATCATATTTGTATAATCTCACTAGCAGCACATGTCAACATTACAGTCTGTTACAGGATTTAGCCAAGATATTATTGCCATCATCTCCTACAATGTGAGACAATAAAATGATAAGACTAATGATATCACACAGAGTAAAGCAACGTTCAAAGTAAGCAATGTTCACCCCCTTAATACTCAACTAAGTTCTCAATTCTACAATTCTACAGCTGTGGAAACACTTACAAGTTCACAAAGGAGGGAAGAAGGGAGCCCAGAACTAACAACAAGAGAGCAATTCACTGAAAACTCATCAACTGAACATCCAGGTTCATATCAAATTTGTTGTATAGGTGTATCTTTGGTAGGCATCATGGTAGTGTTGGTGTGTTGCGTCTCAACGGTTCAGTTCTGCGCTCCTGTTGCTGTTTAAGGTTCTCCTTAAACAGATCATGTTTCTGGGGACTCTGGTTTCCTCTCACTTCCTGAAGACATATCAATAAATGGCTGCTCTCAATTGCCCCTAGGTGTGACTCTGAGTCTCTGAGTCTGTGTGATGCCTTGCAGTGGACTGGCACCCCATCCCATTTGTTCTGCTTTGTACCCAGTGTTTCCAAGACACCAAGGCTCCAAAATCCAGGAATCAACAACTCGTCATGGACAATGAATGACTCAACAAATGTATGATTGTAGACTGTAGAATGTAGATTTCTGAAGGCATCATGAAGCAAGAGTTATATTTTATTTTCGCTGGCACTTTTACGTCCCAAAATCTAAAAGCATCTAAAGTTCCATGGTGATATTCCGACTGAGTATCCTAGGGTTCTTCTTGGGTATTTTGGATAGCTAAGGAATGTTAAATGCAGATAGAGCCGCTTTTGTGATTTCTATTTTTTTTAAAGTGTTTCAAGTCTGTAATGCTCTACTGGCCTCATGCCGTGTTTCCCCCAAATACCAAACACGGTGATCAGAAAAGTTACCCTTTCGTTCAAAATTAACATCAATAAACTTACAGTTTTGTCGTTTGTCCTTTTGTGTAATTTGTACTTTAACTGTCTGCTTAGTGTATCTATTTTAACTTTCTCCTCCGAAGGGAGAAAAGATGATAAATCATCCTCCTCATTCACATTTATTACACCCGTGACTGTATTGCACATCGATCACTGCTGATGACGTGTTACACTGAAAAGTATAAGCCAAAATGGAAATCAAATCTAGGGGGCGTGTCACCCTGTCACCCTGACACGACTGCATGAATCTACAGTCTGGGCTAGAAAGAAATCATCCCCAGCCTCACTTCTCACATACCATTCTGTGTGTATTTCTTACAACAGTTGGTTGTCCTGTTGCATTTGCTTCCAGGAAAGTCCAAAAGAATCTTTTGCTAACAGCAAATAATATTCTGAAAACCTTACTTATCTTTGAAAGTTGGGGGATTAGCCATGCCAGCTCATGCATACCAGTCGTCCCTAAAAGCATTATTTGCTAATGTGGTCTGATGAGATTAAAAGCAAGCCATTTGTCTGCATCAAATGCTTAACACCAGTTCAAAGCACAAACACGATTCGGAGTTTTATTTCTTTCTTTAAAGGAGCAGTTTGGTCAAAACAAAAGAAAAAGATGGAATTTAATCAGTTTGGTGTCTTTGTCTTACCTGCGGAAAAATCCAGCTTACTCTGACCAGCTACCGATTTTCCAAAATACAGACCGAGCTGATCAAACTGGTAGACCATCTTTGCCAGCTGGTAGAAAGGAAACATTTTCTGAGTCGCTTTTACTAATGCTACATCGCAGATCAATTTTTTTTAAGAATAAAAATAACCGAAAAACTCAGAAAACCTCAAACAGTTGTTGCTCAGTCTAGTCAAGTAATTAGTAAAAAATAATTTACTAGTTGGTAAAGATGATCCAGATTGTAAAGATGGTTGTACTAGGTACAAGGCTGATGTTGCCAACAAATAAGAGAAGTTTTATTCTGCAAACTGCATGACTAAATCATCACACACTCACCTTAAACCACGTGGAGTTGTTCAGTAGTTCAGACAGGCTTGCTGATGTGGTTTCTGATACTGTATGAAACACTGTTATGTATAAAAATAGACAAAAGGATGTTGTAGAGTTAGGAGCAGTTTTGAGTCTGAATTTCTGCCTTCAGAAATCCAGACTCAAGTCAGGGTTTAAAATGTAGAGTAGTATACTACAAGTGGTTTGGATGATTATGTGGTTCGTGTTTGATTTGTGTATTCATTCAAAAAAGTTACTTACAAGCTAAATCTGCAATTTTAGAAAATGGTTCCTGTGTAAAAAGTGTTACTAAGCTAAACGATGTGTGTGAGATGAGTGTGTGGTGATTTAGACATTGCACAATTGCACAAAGCTAAAAACAAAGCTTCTAAACTTTCATTACTTGTTAGCTACGCTAGCCTTGTAGCTCCAGCGAAACTAATGAAGCAGACTTCACACGCTGAAACGTGTTTTTTTTTTTTTTTTTTTTTTTGCTCATCAACTACTGTCACAGTAGGGAACAACTGTTTACATTTCATATTTGTACGAACTAAAATAGCCATTGTCACTCACTTTGATGAAGTTCAAGAGGACTTATGTCGCAGTGCCAGAATAATCAATACGTTGACCACAAGATTTAAATATGTCTCTAAATATAGTGTATAAGCACTCACAGTGGGCATGTTTTCATTTTCTTATAAGTGAAAGATACAAGGCAAAGAGTAAAGACCAACACACACGCAGGGTTGGACACATAGCTTAACATTTATCTGCTTTATTTTACACAAATGTGCACTCACTAACAAAGGATCACAACTCTACAGGCATTCCTCATAGTGAATAATGAATAATAAATAAATAAATAAATAATGGAAACAATGAGCCTACAGCAGGCCCCATAGTGTGAGTGTGTGAGTGTGGGTGTCCACTAGAGCGCACTCTCTCTCTCTCTCTCTCCACCACCAGCTGCCTTACATAACCACGACCTTGTATTTGTACACTAAGTAATGCCTCTGACCTACAGTGACCTGAATAACTGCCTCTGGCCTACAAACTGTTTTTCATCCTTCCCAAACCTCCAAATCATCAAACGCTCATTGCTTCATTTATTGCACAATGCATTGTAAAAGACACTTTTCATAAATACCTTGAAAGGGACATGGATGCGAATACGACTAACTTCGGACAAACAAGTAAACATCTAAGTGGTCGATGCTGTTAATTATTGTGCAATGTTCCCCAGACGAAATTCAATCTGAGCCCCAGCACAGTGATACGCTTTACTTAAAATATGTATAAGTTCAGGATGTGCAGTGAAACAATGAGTCAGCAGTGTGGAGGTTAAAATACTTGGATCACGATGCCATCTGCTGGTTAAACTGCTGCCTGTAGGTTCTTTCCTTCGCTCCTGTTCAGGATGTTAGGAATAAAACACTCCATGGCGTGCTGTTAAGGGAAACCAATCAACCACAGGGTGATGTAATGAAGCTGAGTTACTGTTACCACCATGAAGTTCAGTAGTTCCCAATAACAACATTATACGGAACTGTTAATTCCTTTTATACCACAGCAATTTGCAAACAATTAAACTTTTTTTTTTAAATAAAGAACAACACATTATACTTTTTTATCCTTTTATAGTTACATTTAATGTTGTGGAAAGTCTGCGAAACAAATTTGTTCCTGTTCTCACTTACATTATAGCAGCTATAAACAGTCGTTCTGTCATTAGCTTGTCTTTTTTCTCTGTCTGTAAGGTAATTAAACAAAAAGAAATACCATGTTTGAAAACTTAGTTACAGCTTTACCATTGACTGAAACCGGAGACTCCTTATATAAATGTCAAATAAACATCTCCTGACAGAAAACTTCACCATATCAACTATTTTTTACATTTATTATTTGACTTAGATGATGTAGCATGTCCACCACTCAAATCCCTGTGTCAGCTGTTGCTATGGAAACCATAACTTATGAGTGCATTAACGTAAACCTGTGATTTGCTTTAAAACTGGAACTATTGTCAGAGCTGCTGCTATGAGAAAAACAATCACCGATCAGAATTATGAGCACAAAAGTGCCTCAGTATAAGAGTTATAATTTTTAACAACACCTCATCCTCCCTCTTACATCTATGTTAGTAAGAGGAAGTATATACAATCTGGCAACCACCTCCTGTACGGCGCATGAGAAAAGACGGATTCTGATCACAGTGATTCTTTCAGCTTGTGTAGGAGCTCTGTGTGGATGAAGCTCGTTATTCTGATGCTTTCACACAGCGTAAGATGGGATTTACTTTAAGTGACAGACACGGCTTGCTTCTCTTTTTTCTGCAGTTAGGTAAGAATGAATAATTTGGACTATAATGTGGAAACTCAAAAACATATTCTGAGTTTATAATGAAAATGGATGTATAGTAATTAAAAAGTAATGTTTTAAACAACATGGTATGGTCTACACTGCATAAAATGATATTAACAAATAAAAATATCTTATATATTGATGAATCTATGCAACCTTCATCGATATGAGATCATTACACTTATTTCTAGACTTTTGTTTCCTTATTTCAAGCTTGCCTTGTGCTATTGGCAGATAACCTTACTAATTTCAAACATTTATTTCAAGAAAGCAACAGACCAAGATTATTTGAAGCTTGAGATTACAATAAAATGTCTACCAATGAGTTTAGTAATCTTATATGTGAGTTAAAAATAATAAGATATAATTTTTCCAGTGTATACAATTCATTCTCATATGATTCATTCTTCCAGCGTGCAGTTTCTTATACAAAGATCAGTAGAAATAATCGTTGTTTTATTTCAGCGTCGTTGCTTCGTGCAGTGAGCTCTGCAGGGGCATGTGAGACCGTGTTTAAGGGTTTCTCAGACTGCTTGCTCAGCCTTGGAGAAAATATGGTGAACTATCCTCAAGACCTGGACGACCTGGAAAACCTGCACACTGTCTGCTCGTAAGTGCAAGTTAGCCTTACATCATTTTAACACTTACGAGAGTATTTTAATACTTACGAGACTTTAGTTACAGACGCACATGTATTTTAAAGAACATTTTTTCTGTAGTGAAGAATAAACTCTTTTAATAAACTCTCTCAAAAAAACTTAGCTAGACAGAAAAAGGCACAGGAGCCCTACTTTTGCACTTGTCTTTCCACAGATTCTCAATCAAATTGAGGTCTAAGCCTTGACTGGGCCATTCCAACGCATTCAGATTCTTGTGTTGAACCAATATAACGGGCTTTCTTCTAAGAATGCCATGTATTTGGCACGAACTATCTTTCTCTCAACTCTGAACAGTTTCCCAGCCTTAGCTGATTCCCACAAGTATCTCTATAACATGATGCTAACACTACCATGCTTCAGAGTAGGGATGGTGGTCTCAGGGTGATGAGTAGTGTTGGGATTCCACCAAATATAGCATTTTGTGCCAAGGCCGAAAGTTCTATTTTGGTCTGGTCAGACCAGAGAACCTTTTCCCTCATGTTTCCAACATGGGGTTTCATATGGCTTTTTTTTTTTGCATATCTCTCCAGCAGAGACAAAGTAGCCTGGACAAAGTTGTCCAGAAAGCCATTATTAAAAAAAAAAAAAGTCATGTGAAATCTCATGTTGGAGACTCAGCAAACATGTGGGAAAAAGTTCTCTGGTCCAATTAAACCAAAATTGAACTCTTTGGCCTTGGCACAAAGTGCTACATTTAGCATAAACCCATCATTTCCCAACAGCCTCAGAACACCATGCCCACAGTGAAACACGGTGGTGGTAGCATCATGTAGTGGGGATGCCGTACCAGGACAAAGTATCTTGGACAAAGTTGTCCTGTGAACAAATTCTCATCTGAGCTCCTATTCCAATGTTACGTGTAGATTCATGCCATTTCAGTTCCAGGTTCTAACACTACAAAATGTGGAAAAGTTCGGGATTGAATACTTATGTAAGGCAATGCATACCAAGTGATATAAAATCTGCAGAAACAGAAACTGATACAGTATTCGTGTGGAGCCTAATTCTAAAACAACCCATGTTTCCCCATGATGGAAATGATAAACGGAAATCATTTGTAATTATTCAAGAAACTGATTGGATTGCATTTTTCATTTCACAGATACTGGAGTGATTTTCTCTCGTGCACCTCTGCTGCAGTTGCAGATTGCCAAGACGAAGCAGTGGAGCTTTGGGAAAAGCTCAAAGTGCCGTCTGGGAGTCTGAACTACAGGGGAAGTCTGTTTCAACTGTGCTCTAAAGATAATAGAGCATCAGTACTCGGTTTTACACTGGAACTTACAGTTTGGGCCATGACTCTCTCCCAACTGGTGATGTGGGTGATTTTTGAATGAAAACACCACCATGGTTAGGAAAGAGAAGAGAAAGAGATTGTAATATACTGGATGATATCATTCTTTAGCACTGTTAAACCTGAAAAACTCAAGCCATATATTTCAATACTGCTACAGCATTTTCTAAATTGAATTTTAAATAAAACAAATTATTGTTTTTATTTAAAAATGCAAATCTCATATAATTGCAGAAAACTTTGGATTGGTGATATTTCATAAACATCAAGATGCTCACTGCCGTGTTTCTCTTTTGTGAAATGATTTTGATTAGAATTAGGACTAGGGCTACACGTTAATGCAAAAATCTCAGGAAGAATTTTGAATTTTAATCTACCTTTTTATATAATCTTTAAGCATCTTATATGAAAGCGCTGAATTCTTCAATCTGACTGATTAGAAGGTGTTAATTAATTTTCTAT
This sequence comes from Pangasius djambal, assembly GCA_022985145.1. Taxonomy (NCBI): domain Eukaryota; kingdom Metazoa; phylum Chordata; class Actinopteri; order Siluriformes; family Pangasiidae; genus Pangasius; species Pangasius djambal. The sequence continues at coordinate 2,804,778 of CM040995.1, forward strand.
AAGAGCAGCTGCAAATCACACATTTATATTAATGCCCCCATTCTATATATGTTAGTGTTTTTATAGCAACAACTTACATAGGGACTTTTATGGCAAATGCTTCACGTAAGATTAATAATAAATGGATTAAAAAAATGGCTTGGTAACAAAGAAAAATGATTGATGTGGTAAGGTTTTTGGAAGGAGTCTCCAGTGTCAGTGCTTTTTAACAGTCAGTAAGTTTCCTGCTTTGTGGTTTCTTGCTAACAAGCTGCAGTGTTTTGACTTACTAACTTTAAGAGAGAGGAAAAAGAGAAGCTGGTGAGGGAACGACTGTTTATAGGTGCTATAACGTAAGTGATAACAGAAACTAACTTTCTTTCCTGAGTCATATTAAATGCAACTCTAAACGGATAAAAGTCTGATGTGTCATTCTTTCATTAATAAAAAATGATCAATCATTCTCTTAAAGGAAAACGATCAACTTTGGGGTGGCAACAGTAACTCACTAGCTTCAACACACCACCCGATCACTGATTATTTTCGTATAACAGTACACCGTGTCATGGTTTAAATTTTCTTCCTGAAAGAGAGCGTGGGCTAAGCCCCTGTCGCCCATTTATACAGTCTGCCCTGCTTGTTTGGGGAGATGTCATTTGAAAAAACGTTGATTTCCATTCTGATTCTTGCTCCTGAAGCCTTCATTTGGATTTGTTAAAAAGCTCTAAACACACAAATCTTCTCTAATCTGTCTCTGTAGAAACGGAATGTATATGGAGGTACCAGGTGGGAGCTTTACAGCCACTTGAAGTGGAAATTCACAATGACCCAGACGTCTCTGTATTTGTAAGCCATTTCACATGCAGCTCGGGTTCAAGGACTGCACACTGGTATGCGAGTTTTACAGAAAAAAAATTCTCAGACATTTTCATCACTCTGCTCCTGCTTTATAGAATGCCCACTCAGCCTTGGTCTGTCTGTGCTGCGGAAATAAGTTTAGACTCGACTGTTCATCTCTGAGACGTTCACAGTGTTTTGTAGGATTGACATAATCAGCCATCATTGTCCTATTAACAGAGCAGATGAAGTGGCTCTCCTGAAACAGCTCATGTGATTCGGATCTGATGAATGTTTGTTTTTTCTTTGTAATAGATGGGACACATAGTTAGATGTATACGCAGATTTACACAGGCAGAGGTGATAAATCTATTCATCCTGTACTACCGGACAGTACATTCTCTGTCCTCCATCCCCAGGACCTCCTTGACTCTGCATGGTTCCACTATAATGTTTTCCATCTGGTTCAAATAAACCACTGACACCAGGAAAACGCAGATACAATAACACACACACACAGTCACACAACAGTTGTGAAAACCTTTATTATTTCCAATCATATAACTTAAACTATTCGATCTGTGGGTGTATGTTGTAAAATATACAGTATGTATATCTCTGAGCACTAAGCTGTATAATACAACAGACTTCACAGTTTTTGTCCTTCAGATGTACCCTGAATTAAACACCGAACCCTTTCCTTTTAGGTTATCTTCAACAAGCAAAGTCACAACCAAAGATTCAAACTCTCAGAACCTGTGATGCACAAATTTCTCATGAACAAACATGACTTCAGATCAAAGCAAACATGACAGTGTGATGACAGTTAAACTCGTCATAGCACTGTTGTTTAATATTCTATAACAGCAAATCACAGATTAATTATTAATGCACTTGTTGTAGTATGTTATCGTTTCTATAGTAGCAGCTCAATCACGGGACTTGTATGGCAGATGCTCCACATAAGCAGATTCCACATAAAAAGTTTTCTGTGAACAAGATGTTTATTTAACATTTTTGGAAGGAGTCTCCAGTGTCAGTGCGTTACAATAGTCAGGTGTGTAGAGTTCCTGAGACATGACTGCTGTAATGTAAGTGAAAATGGGAACATTCCCCAACATTAAATGCAACTATGAAGGGAAAAAAGTACGACATGTCATATGAATTAGTCTCTAAATAGGCCAGATTATTTCCTTAAGTGTGGCCCAGGCAAGAGTTTGGGGTATCCAGTGATAGTTCTGCATGTGTGCGTACATCTGATGGTTGTGATTACGACATTAAGACCCCATCTGCCGAAGTAGGCCATGAGAGGCACTCCTGGGATTCCCAGTTTTCCCTTCAGAACAAGGGAACTCACTGATCTAGGCATGAAGCCAAGTGGATATGCTGAACCTCATCATCATCAACATCATCATCATCATTTTCACTGTCATTATAATCAGCATCAGCATTCTTAGTAACATCTTCTTCTGCTTGTCTTTCTCTCTCTTAGAGACGTCTTAATATAAATATCATAATATGACAGTTTCCACAATAAAAGATTAAGCTCTCTTCTGATCAAGCACTTCTTACTGTACAAAAGTCTATCTCCGACACCATTTGCTGCCATCTGTTGGTTACACAATACTCTACGATTCCCGGGAGAGATGTACACAGTTTGGAAGAATTTCCTGTTTCTGTATATCAGGGGTGTCCAAACTTTTTTCAGTGGGGGCCAGATTAGACCTCATTAAAATACCCACGAGCCTATATACGTCATAAATACTGTAAGTCTACTACAGTATATTGGAGTTGAAATTAAATAATGAATGAATAATGCAGACTTTCAGCTTTCAGGGACCAGATGTAATTGAACAAACTAACATAATCATAAATTATGTGTCATAAACTGTCATTTTTAATACTTGGGTACAAATCCACTTTTGTTAAGGACTTTTTCAAGAATTCACGAAATAATCCATGCCCCTTTTCACTGTTAACTTATTTTTGTCTGTAGCCATGACTAAATATCCATCCATCCATCCATCCATCCATCCATCCATCCAGCCATCCATTTTACATACCGCTTATCCTACACAGGGTCACGGGGAGCCTGGAGCCTATCCCAGGGGACTTGGGGCACAAGGCGGGGGACTCCCTGAACGGGGTGCCAGCCCATCACAGGGCACAATCACTCACACACACACACACTCACATACCCATTCACACACTATGGACAATTTGGAAATGCCAGTCAGCCTACGACGCATGTCTTTGGACTGGGGAGGAAACCGGGGTACATGGAGGAAACCCTCAAAGCATGGGGAGAACATGCAAACTCCGCACACACACGTACGTTTTGTACGTTTAGATCTGAGATCATTCCAGATTTCTGAGATAATTATGGTGCTCATGGTCTATTGGAGAAGTTATTCTCAAATTTGTCAGGACATTATTTGAAGAATATTCCCCAAAGCCTCAGCAATCACGGGCAGCAAATGAGTCAAACAATGCCAGGGAGATTGTGTCTGGCTGAAGGAGAGCAGTAATATTAAAAACCCTGCAACAGCTGGACCTTTGTTCTTTATCTAACTCAGCCAATTACAACTTAATCTCCTTAACAGAATGAAGATTTCACTCCGCGGCATGAATTTGTTGTTGATCTTCAGGAAAATAGTCCTCACGGACATTTAAATTTCCCTCTTTCATGCATATAAATCACCATCAATTATTACTATTCTTCTGAGTTAATACTTAAGATTTTAACACTCTTGAGTAAATAAATTTACAGGTTTCTCTTTAAATTCTAATTAAAATGATAATCAAGACCCAGACCACTTTATAAGATTTGCAATGTCGCGTGCAGTGTTTATTAATTCTTTCTCTTCTTCTTGTTCTTCTTCTTCATCTTCTTATTGTTGTTGTTTTGGCTGTTATAGAGCATCTTCAGGATTTCCTGAAAGGGAAGTACAGAAGTCGGAAATGACTTTTTAACTTTTATTTTATCCCTGTGCAAACTGTGATGTGATGATACATTTTAAATATGATTCGAATGCAAAATATTGTTGTGTATCTCATCTCATAACTGAACATCAGCACATGTTCAGTTTTCATTAAAGATCCTCACCGGCTTGTGACCAGCTTCCCTTGCCTTCAGGAGAGCGTCCATTTCATCCACCTACAAACACACACACATGAGGAATGAGAGATTGGTGGGTGGGGTTTTGTTTCCGTATGGCTAAAGCCAATTCATCATTTCAACGTCAGACATTTTTAAGAATGAGACCTGAAAGTCTTGGTATATTGCTTGCATGTGTATATTGGGACAACTGGCCTACAACTGGCCTACAATTGGTGTGTGTGTGTGTGTGTGTGTGTGTGTGTGTGTGTGTGTGCGCCCACCCTGGCACGCAGGAGCTCAGGATCTCCGATCATGTTCATGATTTCAAAGTTGTTCTCGCCCTCCAAAAGCATCCAGGTGATCTTATTAGCCAGAGTCGGGTGGATTTTCTCGACCAGCGGTAACATATAATCATCTGCAGAGAGAAAGAGAAAGAGAGAGAGAGAGAGAGAGAGAGAGAGGTGTGTGAGAGAGGGAGAGAGCACCAGGCACCAGACACTTGCTATGCACTCATTCAATCTTTGAGTAACGAAAGCAAGAGGAGTTGAAAGCAGATGCTTCAGCCTACACAAGGAAACACTTCCCAAACCGTAAGTTGAAAAAGTGGATTAAAACGCTGAGCTGCAGAGCAGGAGTGTATATGAGCCATATGTATGTGTGTGTCTGTGTGTGAATGTGAAACTCACGCGCCATCTGGATCTGGTCGTCTACCGGAGCAGACTCCAACATGTAGATAGTCAGCTGTTTCCCAGCTGGTGGAGATGTGGGTACATCCTGGGAACATAGGATATTATTATTATTATTATTATTATTATTATTATTATTATTATTATTCAAAACTATAATCACACTATTAGATTAGTACTATTACTCATTTACGCAATATACTGTGATATTAAGCATGCAGAATATTGTTACTGTTTTTGTGTGTGTGTGTGTGTGTGTGTGTGCTGCTCTGTGTTTTGTTCTTACTGTTGTGTCCTTGTCCTGCTGTACTTCATCCACAGATGCCACAGATGTAGAAGGCACACCGTCTGCATCTGGAGCTTGAGTTGTAGCTGGAACCTCATCTGCAGCTGGAACTACAACTGGAACACTATCTACAGCTGGAACTGTCTCGACGGCTAGAACACTGTCTACTGATGGAACTGTCTCGACAGCTGGGACAGTTTCTACTGATGGAAATGTCTCGAAAGCTGGAACACTGTCTACAGCTGGAACTGTCTCAACAGCTGGGACACTTTCTACTGATGGAACTGTCTCGACAGCTGGGACACTTTCTACTGATGGAACTGTCTCGACAGCTGGGACACTGTCTCCAGCTGGAAATGTCTCAACAGCTGGGGCACTGTCTACGGATGGAACTGTCTCAACAGCTGGGGCACTGTCTACTGATGGAACTGTCTCGACAGCTGGGACACTGTCTCCAGCTGAAAATGTCTCAACAGCTGGGGCACTGTCTACTAATGGAACTGTCTCAACAGCTGGGACACTGTCTCCAGCTGGAAATATCTCAATAGCTGGGGCACTGTCTACTGATGGAACTGTCTCGACAGCTGGGACACTTTCCACTGATGGAACTGTCTCAACAGCTGGGGCACTTTCCACTGATGGAACTGTCTCAACAGCTGGGGCACTTTCCACTGATGGAACTGTCTCAACAGCTGGGACACTTTCTACTGATGGAACTGGCTCGACAGCTGGGACACTTTCCACTGATGGAACTGTCTCAACAGCTGGGACACTGTCTACAGCTGGAACTGTCTCAACAGCTGGGACACTTTCTACTGATGGAACTGTCTCGACAGCTGGGACACTTTCTACAGCTGGATATTTTGCTGCAGATGGCACTGGAGCAGTATCTACAGATGTTGGTGTAGCCATATTTGTACAATCGTCACTTGTACATGGCACCTGACTGCTTGATGGTGTGATGGTGCCACCGGTCTGCTGATGCAGCGGTGCAGGTTGAACTACATCGGGCATATTCTGGACAGCTGCTTATGGAAAAAAAGCAACAAACTAAGACATATAGTTACAGGCTGTGTCCTAAATCATATCCTGCTATACAAGTATATTTGTGGTGAAAAATATTCAGCAAAAACTGTTACTGTTGCTAGAGTTGTTAGAGTGTTTAACTCTTACACAAAAGCCCTATCTGTGGCTGTGTCTCAAACCGTGTCTGACCTTTCTAAATAGAATAGCACCATAGCTTACGAGTAGGTGCCTATTTACATCCTATTTAGTACAGTGCATGAGAGAGGGAGAGTGTTACAAATATAACACTGATATACAAATACAATCAGACAGCTGTGACTCACATTGCAGCTGGATGGTCTGCGCAGTGGTCCAGTACAGAACCGGGTAGGGCTCGACCATCTGGCTGGGTGTGTAGACAGCCAGGTTCTGAGCCTGTAACACACACACACACACACACAGAGTCAAATAACACGCTTTATTTCACCTTGTTTCTCTCCAATCAGAATCACGGGTGGCAGTTAGTTATGCTATCCAGCTAGGAGTAAGCTTTTATGGAGACTTCGGATAGCATTTTAATGTGTACCTCAGGAATGGTGTAGCAGACAAACGGCACAGGTTGGCAGATGTTCTGTATGGTGTTAAGCTGCATGCTTGCCATCCTCTGCATGTTCTGATGGGCAAGGCAAGCCTGGCGTTCCTCTTTGCGCTGAGCCACACCCACGTACACCGGCTTCCTGCCCCACATCCTGCCGTTCATCTCCTTCCTGGCCTTCATGGCTTCCTGGGAAGATGAGAAGTGCACGAAGCCAAATCCCCTGGAGCGGCCGTTCTCCATCATCACCTGGAGGAGACAGTGAGGAGACACATTAGGACAAGTTAAACATGAAGAAAAATTAGAACTGAGGAAGGTTTTTGGGAAAGGAATAAAATGTAGGGATTAGTTGTAAGTGACCTTTGCGCTGGTGATGGTTCCAAATCGTGAGAACTCCATGCGCAGACACTCATCATCTACACTGTCATCAAGGTTCTTTATGTAGAGGTTCAGACCCTAGAGCAGAGAAACCAGAGTCAGCAACCCTTGTGTGTGTGTGTGTGTGTGTGTGTGAGTTTGTGTATGTGTGTGTGTTTACCTGCTGAAACTTGTGATTGAGTTCAGTCTGTCTCTCTACTTTAGTCTGCGCTCGGCCCACGTACACCTTCTTGCCATTCAGCTCCTTTCCATTCATCTCAGCCACAGCCTGCACACACACACACACACACACACACACACACACCATTACCCAGAGCTTTTCCTGCGGTAAGGAATCTTTCCACAAGGTCATACACTAATACACTTGGCTGCAGTGTACACTCACCCTCTGTGCGTCCTCGTGCCTCTCAAACCTTACGAAGCCAAAACCTTTGGACTTCCCGTTCTCATCTGTCATGACGCGGACACTCAGCGCAATACCTGGAACACACAAACACAAACACACACCGACAACTGAATCATTTTCCTGATCAAGTGCATAACTCATTATGTTTATGTGAATGTGTAGAACTCATAACACTCTCTTGTAGGGGTCCTCACCGAACTTGCTGAAGATGTCTTTCAGCTTCTTGTCATCCACGTCTTTATCCAGGTTTTTGATGTAGATGTTGGTGAAGAGCTGGGAGCCGGGGGCTGCCACAGCCTTGCGCTTCTCACGGATCTTAAAGTGCTCAATGAAGCTGTAACACAACAGAGATACTGCTCTTAGAGTTTTATCTAAACACTGCTGCTAGACTTTATGCCTACGCCAGCAAAATTACAACTTGATGTTGACTGAAATACCTTCATAAGACCAAACAGAACCTCTGTATCAACAAGATAAGGATTTCAATAAACATCAAATGGAATTAGTTAAAGCACAAAAGAGCAAATGTAAAAAGAACCATGACATTTGAACCCAGGCTGGTAAAAATGTACACATGAAAAAAAACCTGACACATGGCTTACACTTTACGGCCGTTCAGCAGTTTTCCGTTGATCCTCTCCATCACCAAATCCGCTACCTCCGCAGACTCGAAGTGGACATAACCGTAGCCTTTTGACCCGTTCTCATAACCCACAACCTTCAGGAGAGACACAGCAGATCAACGCACAGAATGTATGTCAAACAGAACTAATACAGGACTTTAAAAAGTAATAAAAAAAACATGTTAATCATGCTACACAGATGCTATTCAGATCCGAACCTTGCATGACAGGACCTTCCCAAACATGGAGAAAGTGTCAAAAAGGGCCTTGCTGTCAATCGACTTGTCCAGGTTCTTGATGAACAGGTTTCCAACGCCGGTGTTCCTCAGGGACGAATCCCTCTGAGACCACATGATGCGCATGGGCCATCCCATGAGCAGCTCAAAATTGAGTATTTCCAATGCTTGCTCAGCTGAGGGAATGAAAATAATTTACAGCTCATTAATTTCAATAAAAAAAATCAATAGGTGTCTTCTTATACTATGTATATATAGTCAGATTCAGAATTATTGGCACTCTTGATACAGATGGGTAAGAAAGGTTATGAAAAAATTATGTTATGAGAGAAATCAAAGCATTATTCGAAGAGAATAAATAACTCTTCATAAAAATATCATTTTTAAAAATCATTTGTGCCTTTTAAAGGCATGGAACTTGACCTTATCCATATAACTAAGCAGTAAAATAATACATAAATTACACATGTAGCCTTAAGTAGGCTATAAACTGGTATTAAAATGCAGAGATAGTGTGTGGAACAGCATTCTCCTGTCTTCGGTGTGGTCTGTATTACCGTCGGCTCGATGCTGAAAGTTGACGTAGGCATAGCCGAGTGAGGAGCCGGTCTTCCTGTCCCTGCAGAGACGGATGGAGTGAACGTGTCCTGTAGGGCTGAATTTGTCCGCAAGCATCACCTCTGTCACATCAGGGTGCAGATCACCCACATACAGTGCGGCCATCATGGATTTTGGGTTCATTTTACCTAAAGAAAAAAAAGAAAAATGAACTCTCAGTGGTTGAGAAAAGCAATAACACAAACTGAACTGCCTAATGAACGTTTAGTAGGCCTACCAACATGATAACCTGCGGTTTTAAACAGACAAACCTTAGTATAAGTACACTAAGATACTTTTCTCTACAGAAATTGAAGGAATTGTAAAACATAAGGAACTAAAGGTCCTTAAAATAATCAGTATGATAATAAAAGTAAAGAAAAAAGGACTGATAATGAACAGTAATGCTATTAGTTTGTGTACAATTAGTATTAAAAATAAAAAAAAATACAAATCAATAAATTAGTACAAGGCTACTGACCACAAAGTACAAGATTAATTGCTGCTGATCGCTGCTAAATCACTGCTGATCGCTGCTGATCGCTGCTGATCGCTGCTAAATCGCTGCTGATCGCTGCTAAATCGCTGCTAAATCGCTGTGTCACTGTGTCACTTGTCACTGTGTCACTGTGTCACTGGTTATCGATGGTCTGAACAGATCGCTCTTTTGCATATGCTGATATTCTGACGGAATGTGACGCAATAATAGGACTCCTTTGTGTGTGTCATTGTTGCGTCACTGCGTTCTGAATTCTGTCCAGATTTTCTCCCCACACTTGACCAGCTGGGCACATGAGACCCGAGGAGCTTAGTAAATTAAGCACAAAGTCACACTCCAAAAATGAATTTAATTCAAAATGACTTTCTATATTAATATAGAAGAACTGCATTTAATCCTATGTGTACACAAGCAGGCCAAGCTGCAATTAATCCCGAAAAAAAAAAAAAAAACCCAAAACTTTCAGTATTATTATATGTTCAGCACATAGGCTGCATAGCACATTTATTCACTAGTTCATGTATATGCATGTATTATTATTATTATTATTATTATTATTATTATTATTATTATTATTATTATTATTATTATGCCTTTCTGAAGAACTTCACCAGGATAGAACTGGCCTTAACAGAGAAGTTTCACAGATTATGCTAGATGAAAAAGACGTGTGTGTGTGTGTGTGTGTGTGTGCCTTCAAAGCATTAAGTTAACTTTTGTTATTCATCTCCACAACGTCCTCACGGATGTCCAGGGATTCAGATGCATCTGTCTGCTTGGGTCTCCTCTCGCAACAAAAAAAGCAACAGAGGAAAGTTTTAAAGTCTCGAATCGTTTTATTAAACATCTGTTGACAAAAGCTGGAATCATAAAAATCCAAGCAGATGTTATCATTCAAAGAAAGTAGACACACATGAAAAGCAAAATCCATTATATAAATTCAATCATATACACCTCAGATCAGAGAAATACTATACAGGTTATAGATCTAAGCAGCAGAGGGCACTATAAGGTGAAAAGAATGTATTCCTTTCCACTACAATACATATATTTTGGCATTTATTTTTAATATATTGCATCATAGATGAATATTATTTGTATAAGTAATAGCTATGACTAGCTATGGATATCTGTGGCTTGGATTCCAAATACAAATCTTCACAACAAGAAATACTAACTAGGAAATACCAAATCAACTAGAATGAGTCTGGAGTGTTTATGGCCTCTCTACTGAAAAACAATACCATTTTGTTACTGAATCTTGGCTTAAGGTCTAAGTTCACTTTTGTTTTTAAGGTGTCCATCTTAACAACGTCTCCTTCCATCGTTTTAGATATTTCCTTGTAACATCCCACTTTGTACACCTCCGGAAACATTAATGAAGTCTCTGGATTGATGTGCAATATTCAGTTTGGCCACAGGGTGGCGACAGAGACCAGAAAATTATTAAACACTTTTCATTCCTTCTTTCTTTCTTTTATTATTATTATTATTATTATTATTATTATTATTATTATTATTATTATTATTATTATTAGGAGAGTTTCTGTTCCTACTGTTATAAAATGAAATGATTTGCGTAGGATTTTAGCTAAAACCTAGGCATCTGTCTAAAACAAAATCATGGCAACTTCAGATAAACTAAGAAGAGTCGTTTTGAAGGGTCTGTTTCTCACTTATAACACAACTATGCTTACAGGCAATACTAGAAATAAATTAAAAGTAGTTATTTATAATTATTTATTTATAAATACATTTATTAATTTATTTATTATTACAGCAAAATTAGAAAATATGCCAACATTTCGTTTAAAACAGTATCCAAAATGATAACAGAATATTTTCAGGAAACACTTTTCAAGTGGACATGAAAAAAAGGTTCATATTTGAAAATGTTTTAAATAATAATTTCTGTTTTTTTTTTTTTTTTTTTTTCCCTGGACCTGTCACTACAATTCTATTTAATATTCACACAAAATAGACTTTCTATTCGCACCCCTTAATATGAGCCTGGTATCAGTATCCATATGAGATCTTTACAATTCTTATTCATATAGCCGTTTAACAATTGACATGGTCACAATTTTACACAAATTTGGGTTTATATCATTGATAGCAGAGACGAGGAAAAAAGGGGGAAGTGTGAGGAAGGAACCTTGATAGGACCCAGACCCATTACATAAAATTAACTGTAACTATAAATGGATAAAAAGTATGTCAATCATTAATTAATTAAAAAAAATCTTTAAAAAAAAATCATTGGCAAATTACTGTGGTATAAGAAGACTAAAACACTTTTACAATGACATGTTATAGGTATATATTTATTTTCCTATAACAGCACATTCACAAATGTTTTACTCCTTACATACAAGATATAAGACATAAGATTAAAAAAAATAATAATTTAATCTTGAAATCTTTTCCAGTTGTTTTTAGAAATAAATGTCTGAAATATGCAAAAATGTAGACTAATAGTGCGACACTTAAAATGAGCTTAAAATGAGTAAAACCTACTAATCTTATATATGTTTGATCATTATATCACAATGAGAAATATTGTATAAATTGAGAAATGAGTAATATAATATAAAGAAAATTTTAAAGTGTAAAGCTACACCATGCATTCGAGGTATGAGAGTGTAAACGAGTGTATTAGAGAGAGATTTAGTCTTAGATTTAGACTGAAGCTGACCTTCTCTCAAGGACAGAGATATAACATCTTCAATTCCTGAAGAGTTTCAAATGACTTTCTCATTTTATGGCTCCTCCCTGCCGCTTTCTTCACACACCCAGTTATTCTGAAATATTTAGAAATATTTTGGTTGAATCATTTGATACTGTAGCATCAGTTTAATAAGGCTGTAAAGTTTCAAAACAGACAAAGAGAGAGGTGGGTAAATGTTAAAAATTGACCCAGTGGAAATAAACCTTTCAAAGCATGTTTATGACGTTTGGTCACACTTTCCTGCACACTTAGCCGAAGCTGCTTAATATTCCACTGTTTGCCCCGACACCAGCAGCCACGCTCAGCTGCCCCTCTTATCGCCCGTCCCACTGGCTTGCCATCTTTTTTTCATTTCTTTTTCATCAAGCAGCCTCTTGCACTCATTTTGATGACATCATCTGAGCTGTCGGTCTCGTCCGAGCTCGTCCCCGAAGGCTCGCCGGTGTCACGCACTGTCGCACACCAATATCACAGTCGGGCTGTTTTTTCTCGCCCGGCCTCATCTCCCCTACAGTTCTGCTTTTCACAGGGACAGATTATAGCTGATGACTTCATCTTAATCACATTCGCTTCATTTCCTTTATCTGCTGCTTCCCATACCATGCACAGGGGGGCTAAAACTTAAACTATAGTTTACTCTTGCTAACAAATAACAGTTACTTATTTGTTTTTAAGGCTTAAACTAAGAGGTTACCTGCATTAATATTTAAAATAATTTGCATTTGGGTGAAAATAGAGAGCCAGATGCTAAAATATCATAAGATAGATCTGTTACACCAGTCTGAGAGGCTAATAGCAACCAACCTTGGATAGTGATTTACACCATATAATAAACAAACCTATTGTTATCTAGATAACTCGCAACCTTTGTTAGTGATTTACACAATATAATAAATAGCTAGCCTAATGTTAGCTAGCTCACAAGCAAAACTGGCTAGTGATTTACATAATATAATTGTTACCTAGCCGAATGTTAGCTAGCTTACTAACAGATTGGCTAGTGATTTACACAATATAACAGTTAGCTAGCCTCTTGTTTGAGAACTCACAGCTAAGCTAGCATCTTACTTGCTGTGTTAACATTGGCTAGCTTAGTTAATGTTTTTAATTGTTGCTACTCGGACGTTTTTGGTGTTTTAGGGGACAAATAGCTGTTCAGTTTTCACCCAGGTGCAAAAAGACACATATTTATATTCTGTATTTATTAATAGTTTGGAATTCAATAATTCCAAGCAAGTTATGTCTAATTTTACATTAGTGTTCACGGCTGTATGACTCACATCACTGCCCAGTGTGTGTCTTAAACACTGCAAGTCTTTACACACTATTGAACCTTGGAGCTCAAATTCCCTGAAGAGTCTGGGGGCACTTGTGACCTTGCAGGAGAAGAAACACACACACACACACACACACACACACACACACACACACACACACACACACCTCCCTTGGCTGTGGCTGGAATCCGGCACTGTAGCTCTGTCCTCGAAGAGCGTGTGGGAATGCTGGAAACCTGAAACCTCGACCCGACAGCTCTCACTAATAGAAGACTTGTTGAAATTTTAATTCTCAGAATGCTTGAGCACCACCATCATCATCATCATCATCATCATCATCATGCAGTCAATGGTAAAACTCCAAGGAGATTATATCTCATTTCTGATATCAGCCTGATACATAAGCTTGTTTATACAATGCTTTATTATTTATTTATTAATTAATCTTTATCAGGTCCGATGTTGGAGGTCGGATTACACGGGGTTGGAGGACGAGCGGATGACATCGAACAGATGAGCAATTGGAGAGTCTGAGCCTGTTTCGATAAGCACAGATAAGAGGCAGGTGTCCTTTATTAAAAGGGAAATGTCAGGTTGAAATGTTATACCCAAGTCCTAAGAAACTAAGAACAAAAATCCCTCAGAGCTAGTCAGCTACCAGATTGAACAATATGTCAACTCAGAACATCAAATCAATAAAATCATTTCCCACATTTATGCATGTTGTTCTGGCATGATATCAGCTTCCTGTCAAGAAGCGCCAGACAGGAAGTGTAATTAAAGAAACGTCTCGCATGGCCGTTACAACAGTGAGGGCTTTCTCTAATAATTTCTCGTGAATATGTCAGTGATGCTCTCCATCTCACAGCTATCACCTTACACCATGGAAACACTCGCTCTCATTAGCCTAATGGAAGCACGTCTGAAACACCAAACTCCTTTTCTTTACACAGCATTTAACCAATACGGGAATTGTTTTAATGGCTACTATTGTGCAACTTGAATGAAATGTGAGATTCATTCTTCTTAAAGCAGACATGCTGACTGTGTATAGGATTCCCACCTGCAAAAAAATGAATGCACTAAATAAAAAGAGGGCTGAGATACTTTACATCTAGTGATGTAGGGCTATATTCAGAGTTGAGTTCTGTGCACATAGTGAGGATTTAATACTGAAATTGGGCACATTTTCTTCATAGG
>CM040995.1:2819309-2831809 GCA_022985145.1 Pangasius djambal
TATATATATATATATATATATATATATATATATATATATATATATATATATATAAATGCAAAATAATAGCATCAAGTGCTATTTTATAAGTGACTGAATAATGAGGGTGGAAGACATCTTGTTAAATTAATCCAAATTTGGAGTGATGTGTGAATATCATATTACATTTGATAATGAAAAAAAAAAACACTGTTTTCTCTTCAGTCCTCATTTTCTATCCCTAATTTTTTTTTTCAGACTTAAAGGCAAGTGGCTGTTTAAACACACTTTTGAAAACCCTATCTCAGAGGCTTCTACTCAAGAAAAATCTGGCAACCTTAGAGCTATATGCAGGTGATTTTTATAATCTGAATTGGCCACCAGAAAATCCACTGAAGCGGCTGCGTAACCTGACTCTGAATACGCATAACTTTCTGCATGTAAATATTGACATAACATTTGAACTTAAGTTGCTATGTCTGAACATGACTGATGTTTCTTTTTTGTGTCAAACAGCATGGAAGATTCTTGAAATATTACGTCTGATCTCTAAAAGAAAGATAAATACCTGGTCAAATCCTTATGGCTGCTCCAAAAATTCCATTAACAGTAAACAGATGGTAGCAAAATCACCTGTTAAACAATAATGGATTTAGACAGTGACAGAAAGGAAAGATTGTGGATAATGTATTTAACCTGGCATATGACCTATGATTTATGAAAACAAATCTTTATGTGATGCAGGTATAAACTCTGATATTTATGACATTTTGTCCTTTTATTGATTAATGATATTGTAAAAAGAATGATTTTGCTTCCTGATTTGAACTCGCTTTATGATTGATCAATCAGGCTTGCAAGTACAGGTAAAGTAACAGATATGTTTATGTACAGTCTGTTATTTTACATCCTTATATTCAAGAAGTGCTTAATTATGAAGTACTTATCATGTGTTAAAGAGACTGAAAACACCACCTGTCTCGATTTTCAAAAATAAATCTAATGTGAATTCCACACAGACAATTGTAAGTTTATTAAAATAAACTAAAGGCTTATTAAAGACATGGAATAATGTATGAACATCACAGCAACATCAAAGTCATGGAACTTCACTGGAGTATGCATGGATCCTCATACTGTATAAAAATTGCAGTTCAGTAAATATGTAAGATTTAAGTATAAAACACACTGAACAGTCCTCACAGTTGTGCACATATCAGAAAAAAAAACACATTATCTTTTCAGATTCTTGAGCTGCGTGAGTATTTGTCACGTTTTCTGAGATCACCATTAGCCTCCATTTTAAAAATGTAAAAGTGCTCTGTAGTTGAAGCTAATTAGAAGAAACAGGCATGAAGGAATTTTGACGACAGAATTTAGTGAAACACAGAATGCGAATGATTGCGAACATCACAGATGGGAGTTGATTTTCAGTGTACCGTGTGTCCAGCAGGTGGCATTTGTGGCCAAGCTAAGCTGTGTGTTCTCGCAGACTCCAGCCCTCCGCCGCATCTAAAGGATCCTCTTTGGCTCCTTTGGTGTAATAATAGTCATTATTCAAGTACAATGAGATTCAGTGAGCAGTTGCATATATTAAATAAGAAACGAATTTCTACAGACATAAAATAAAATAAAAATATTCAGAAAGTACATTAGATTCCATCTGTTACTTGTTTCTCCTTAATAACTACTGAATAATTTCTGAGAATGCATTGTGTATATAATGTATATAATGTAAGTATTACCTATGTTTTTAAATTGTTTTATGAAATACTCATACAGAATTGAAATCTCCTGTGAACATCCTGTTTACACAGCATTCGCATCATGACGTTGTACGTAATACATAAAACTTGTGATTTGTTTTTTTATTGATTTAAGTTGTACAGATTTAGGTTTATACTGTAAAATAGATTTTTATACTGAACATATAAGTAAGATCAGCCATTTTTGAGGTATTGTCTCTTAGACTGTTTCAACTGTTTTTTTTTCTAATCATTCACTTTTCCATAATTAAGGGGAAGCTGATAAGACTTACAATATAATATGGAAACATAAAAACATTACACAAAGCACTAATAAGCCACTAATGATGCCAAATAACTTCTCTATTCACTATTTATAGACTCATGTATTAGCTATGAATCTGGGGCGTGCTGTTAGTCACTGTAGAGGAGTAGTGAAACTGTTACCATCCCAAAGTTGATTATTTTATAATAACACTAAAAGTTTTATTCCTCCAGAGCATTTTCCCAAAGATTACACATTCTTGTTAATGAAATAATGTACTGTACACACTGTACTTTTTTCTGTTTATATCCACAAAACGAGATAATTACTCATGTTATAGAAGCTACGTACAGTCGTTGCCTCTCACCAGCGTCTCTTTTTTCTCTGTTGAATTTAACAAGAAATAAAAAAAACAGCTATCTGTCATGTTATCAAGTCCTGAAGCCGTTTTTTTTTTTTTTTTTTTTTTTGGAAAACGTAAAGTCACAGCTTAACCTCTGACACTGGAGACTCCTTCCATAAATGTGAAATAATAATCTCCTTACACTCCTTAAAATGTCACCATATCAACAATTCTACATTTTAATTTAAAGCGTATTTGTTAGTTTAAATTTTAATTTCAATTTGCATGTATTGATATTAAAGATCTGGTAGCAATTTTAATTTGAGGTTTGGTGAATAATTTATAAATTATTATTTAGAATTTATAATTTTTGGTATTATTATTTATAAGTAAATTATTTATAATCAATTAATTTGGTTTGCCATATTAATGTTAATGCTACTTAATGTCTTGATATATTATCAAATACATTAATTAAGCAATTTTTGAAAAAAACATTTTTTTTTACAGCTCAGCAGGAATTGTATTCTTCAATCCTAGGCACTCATTGCCTTTCAAAGAGTCAGGTTTTCTCTGTTTTCTTAGTTTTTTCTTATTAAATATTAAATATTATTAAATATTAATTACAATAAAGATTTAGTTAAAGTTTTGAGCCGTATATCTAAATATTGATTACATCATATACATATACCTTAGACTCGGATCCTTACATAGTTATGAAGTTTTAATTAATACATTACTTATTACTTGATTATAATTGGGTTATTAGCAAATCTTATATTAACATATTACCATAGATCTTAACAAATATCTATGGTACTTCCCAAATAAATTAAAACGTGCTTGTTTTTTTTTTTTTCACAAAAATGAGTGGAAAATCAGCAAGTGAGCCTCTGTCACACACATTTCTTACAAGTAAAAGCTGTAAGAATGTAAAGAAATCGGTAAACACTAACCCCACTCCCTGTTCCTGTCGTTACTCATGAAAATCTTTTATGACTTGGCAATATTCTGTCACATTATAAATATGAAGTGGATAAGCATCCAACCAGAATCTCTTTATCAGCCAATAGAAACTCACGATTACGCTGAAAAGTTCTTATGTAATATGATGGTGATGATCACGGCTGACGAAGCTAAGGAAGATGCTTTGCTTTTATTCTGCTGTGTGAGCATGCTGTGTGCCGTGCTCGCTCTCTCGCTCTCTCTCTCGTTCTCTCTCTCTCTCTCTCTCTCACTCTCTCATCATGTCTATTGATCCTGCTACAGTCACAATATGGAATTCACAGGCAAATCAAAGCTACTGTCTTTACCAGAAAAACTGTGAAAAAGTTATTTCTGCTATAGAGAGAACAAGAGGACTTGCAAAGTAAAGCATTCATCTGACCACAAGATGATGATTGCTGTTAGCTCACTGGCCTTAAACCCTCTCTGTTTTCCTGATGGTCTTTTAGATGCTGAATTGAAGAATCCATGCAAAGCTCTCAGCATGCATGCACGACTGCTAGTGCATTAACACCAGCCTTATCTGTTCCACATATGCCTCCAGTTTTACATATTCTCAGTCTTTCTCCCCCTGTTCTGCAGAGTAATCGAATGTTTTTTCCTCCATATTGCTTTATCGTATTTCTCCCCCCCATGCCCCCCCACCTCCCCTCGTACACACACACACACGCGGTCATTACCCTTCCGTGTGTGAGCGAAGACCTGCTCGTCCAATTATGGCTCGTGCCTCTCTATTCATCTCTGAAATGGGCTGAAACAAATCAATAGTGCTGGGGAAAGCGGTTTTATATAGGCAGTTATGAACTCATAAGCTACAGTATGTCTCATTTCATTTCAGCAGCAGCTGAGACCTCCGCTTGCTCTCCTCCCTCCCTCCCCGCTCTCGTCGAGCCCTGCAGGGACCATTATGAGAATCATAAATAATACGAGCTAATGAGATATGAATTGATTATGTGGGGAAAAGCCTGACGCTTCCCATCCATCACTCTAAATGATGTTTAACAATGGATTACCAGCCAATAATTCCCCCAATATGAGATTAAATAAAATAGCTGGGGCTGTTTTCAGCAGGCTGCTCTCTCTCGCTCCCTCTCTTTTTCTCTCTCTCAGTGGAGGTAAAATAAATCTGCTCAATTACTGTACCAGCAATCCGTTTTTCACCGCTAAGGATATTATTATTTCATTTAGGGCTTGTTCATGCATCATAGATTATTTCATTTCGCCCAGTCAATAAGGAGAAGTGCAGTATTTTATTTTCCGCCTGGGCCAGTGAAGGAAACACAGAGGGAACTCTGAGACCCTCCATGACAATGTGAGAATGTCAAAATAAAAACCTTCAGACCCCTTTTATTTCCGCATTCATATTATTTAACGCTTTTCCTAGTTCTTCTTTATCGCCTCAGCTTATTGTACCATTACATACTGAACCTCAGGCATGTGACAGACCTGAACTCCCAGCCTCTTCCTCAAACGCCAATCAATCGAAACTGAATCATTGGTTCCTATAAGGTGATTTGGAACATCACCTCAATTCCAGGGAACACTGGAAATTGGATAACGTTTGTTTCCCCGCCAACCAGAGACACCTCTTCCAAATCAGATTAAAGCTTATGTTCGAGCAGTGGCTCAAATTTCTTATTTCTTATCTAATGACATCAGACTGTGTCTTGAAGGGCTTTGGTGTTGTGATCTGTGCTAATCCACGTTTGGATCTTTCTGTGAGATGTGAAGCAGATCTTATAGACAAACATTTCCATTTTCACCAAATTTTGAATAAATTTAAGCTGGAAATCAAAGGATTCGAGATTACAAGTGCAGACGGTCCTATTCCTTGAAACATACTCGTTATACAGACCCTTTAATGTTCGCTAGTTTAGTTGAATTGTTCTAGCCATGTTGCTGCTTGCTTTAAGGTAAAATAACAACATGCTACCTTAGATCTCAATAGATGCATGGACTTTGCAAATAAAACGTGCTTTTGTTTTGTCTGGAGGAAAGTTATACCTGTGAACGTCTATCTTCATGTTTGAAGTCAATTTTCTTATTTAGTCTCACACTCCAAGACAAGAAACAAAAGACCGTTGAAGGGTGGCTTAGGGTTCTTCTATCTGTATAAAAAGAAAAAAATCGATTACCTGCTAAATATTAAATTGAACGCACACTGCACACTGTCCTGTTGCTTTCGTAATATCTTTTAGCGTACATCTGCAAAAAAGCTAGCTAATCTTACTACTACATATTGCCTCCAAAATCACATGACATCTTGTATGATGTGTCCTGCTCATAAATATGTTGTATTTATGTCAATATTGTAAAGATCATTTTAAAGGAGTAGTCTGTCACTTGCTGCCTGCAAACTGAACTGTAAGCTGTTCTATCTGGGGGTGGGGCTAATTTATGGGCTACGAATATGTAAATATAGGCTGCAAAAAAACACCTAGCCAGATCCATTGCAAAGCAGTATTGCAAAACCACAGATGAATTCTCTAATCTGATTGGTTAGAAGGTGTTGATTCATTTTCTATAATAGCAGCTCTGACAATAGTTCTGGCTGTAAGGTTTACATTAACACTCATTATAATAAGTTCTCATTTCTATAATAACAACTAATTCACAGGGACTAGTGTGGCTGATGCTCCACATAATCTAAGTCTAATAATAAACAGACTAAAAAAGTTACTTAACAAAGAATACGACAGTCGTTGATATGGTGAAGTATTTGGTAATGAGATGTTTATTTATGGAAGGCGTGTCAATTGTCAGGGCTTCGTAACATTCGGCGATAAAGCTGTAACTTTACGTTTTCTGACATGGGAAAATCTTCAAGACAGAAGATGGGGTTTCTCGATAACATGCTGCATATTGTTAACATCTGTTTTAATAACTTCAAGAGAAAGTGAGGGAACGACTGTTTGCAGCTGCTATAACCTTAATGAACTTGTTTTATTGTTCCACAACATTAAGTGTAACTACAAACGGATAAAACATTTGATGTGACATCGCTAAATAAAGAATTATATTTGTTGGCATATATGTAACTTTTCATATTGTTGTTGATATTTCTGTGGCGAATATAAAATCATGAGATCAAGACTAATATGGCAAGAGTTTCTGGATGAACAACGGGAAATGAAACAAGATGGAAAAACTCTGCCTCCTGCTGAAGTTTGAAGAGGGTTAATCGAGTCCCCTTTGCATGATTTAATATGCTGATTGGTGTAAATCAGAACACTGCTCTTCTCCTGTAATGGCTTTAAATAGGCATTAATCAGGAACACATGCCGCCCTTTAGCAGGGAGTGAGGTACTATCGCTAAACAAGAGGGATTCAAATTAGAGAACAATCAGCTCGTGTTATGTCCAAACGAACATGAATGACAGAGTGGAATCAGAGAGGACACAAATGATACCTCTCTCTAGAGAACCGTCCTCCATCGGGTACCACTTAACCAGCGGGGCCAATTTGTACAGATGAGTTTTAGATGTTGCCAATCAGCTGGAATTAAAACAAAACGAGAGGGCCTTTTAATGGAGCTTCAGGAGAGCTGGAGTCCCAAGCCTCCATTTCAAATGTGCTTCACTTCACACACCTCAAGCAGCCTTCCTCCTCATCCCCTCGCTCCTTCACTGCATTCCTCCCTCACGCTTCTTCTGAGGACCCCCGAGGAAAGAGGTGGCTGTCACCGTATCTGATTAATGACCCGTCGGAGTCGTGTCCAGCCGCATTAGGCCTCCATGTATCTCGGCGCGTCCGAAAAAGCGGGCCGAGGGCTTTTGTTCTGGGAGGAAATGGTGTCAGCGGCCCCCTCTGCCGTTAGCCCATAAAAAGATAAAGATTTACTGTCATCAGAGGAGCCAGATTAAAGAGCACAATGCCGACATTGATTTTTTTACCAAAAAATTCACGTTTTGGGAAAACTCATTCCGGCGGCCGGGGCCCGATATGATCAGCTTATTTGGGGAGGGATAATATGGAATCTTCTCCCCAGAATGAACTTTGAAAGGAGTAAATTGTAAATATTGATTTCTGAAATGGACTGTCAATCTCGGTCGCGGCAGATTATTCCTATCATCCCGCTCGACCCCTGGTGACGAGGAATTCAAAAACTGCTGACGAAGTGGAGCGTATAGGATTTCGGTTAGGAGCCAAGAGCCTGCGCCGGTAATGGCTGTTCAATTTTATCAGATGGTGCGCGAGATCTCATCAGAGGCGAAAAATGAAATGAACTGTGACTCTGAATCAGGATCCACTGCTCTTATCCGGGTGAAAATCATCTGAGCGGGGGCCGAGGGCTTTCCATTACTCCGGGTCACTTCATTACGGAGAGGCATGCCGAGCCCGATTGAGGCAAACAAAGCGGCCCTTTCCTGTCTCACCCAGGGGTCGAGTGTGAGGGCCGGCCTGATAGGGCCTACGACGTGTCCGGGGTTATCCTATTACCACTTAAGAGGGATGGTGAAAGGCAGCAAATCTTGACCACTTGTTTGTTATCCTTTCCTCAACCTTTTTATTGTGGGACTTGTGTGTGTGCGCTTGGGAAGTGTGTGTGTGGGGGGGGGGGATTCTATTATTTCGTCCCTTGCTCCTTATGGGGGGAATATAATTCATCTTTTCCTGCTGATTGGTTGAAATTGATTTTTTTCCCCCACCTTTCTGAGGTGTCGGATCACGTTGTTTGAAACTTAGTGAAGCAGCTTAGAGTGCTCGGTGTGTACTTTAAAGGCACCTTGAGCTGAGGGAAATCTATTAGGAGACCTGACGTGAACAAAAGTGAAATGTTTGACTCACAGCTATTCGGCTTTATATTTTAAAACAGAGAAGGATGTATGGTGAGATGGTGAACTAATGCTCTCTGGTGTGAAGTGAATTCTTATTGAAGCCTAAGCAGCAGCCTATATAACATTTCAAAATGATATGTGGAGACTATGTGTGTTATAGTTATAATGTCGCACCATATAACAGACTGCAGGTTTTGGCCGTTACTGAGTTATGGTTTATTTTGCCTTCCATAGGCATAGCCTCTGTATTGATCCTGAAGGTACTTCAATATGCAGGGAGCAAAGGCACTTGATAGCTACGCGGGTGAAAAATGATGGTGGCCGTGCTGGGGAGATTTGTATGGCTGCGATAAGAAGAGAGAAGGTATAAAGACACACAAGATAAACTCACCACAGGAATCAGATCATTTGTTTATTCGTTTTTGTTGCTGTGGGAGAGAAAAAGTAAGCGAGACATGTTGTCCCTGTTTTCCAGAGGTGGAAAGTGACAAATTGCAACAACACTTGTGATAATACTTCAGTGTATTTTTTCACTGTAATGCCACTTTCTTTATTTTAGCAAACCACAGTACATGCGACTGAGATTATTTAAAACATTCAGCTATAGTACATTTAATTATGATCACTAATGCAGAGTAAAAAAAAGTGACTTGTAAAGCCTGCGAGCATCCTAACTCTGTTGATGCAAATATGTCATAGAAGATGCATAGATGATCAGAAAGCCAACACTGTCATGCTATCATGCTCCTGTTAGCTACATTAGTTAACAAATACAGTATTTATCTGTATATATCAACTTGCACAAAGAGAAAAGAGTATAAAAAGGTGAACATGTATATGTTCATAAGGGCAGAAGTATTTACATGTAGCTACATGTTTTCTAGCACAATGGGATTAAGAATTTCCCAAATGTGGTGTTAATTCCTAAAATTAGAGAGTATTCATTCCTAAAATTGCTAGCTATTTGGTCCTGGGACCTATCAGAGAGAAACAGTGAAAGCTTTTATACCACATTTTATATGACTTGTACAGCGGACGCTACACATCAGCAGATTTAAAAAACATAACAACGTGTAATCATAGACATGGCGAAGCTAGGAGACATTTATTTAACATTTTTGGAAGGAGTCTCCAGTGTCAGTGCTTTGTGACACTCAGAAGTAAAGCTGTAACTTGACTTTTTCCAACACAGGAACGTTTTATGAACTTCAAGACAGAGAGAGAAAATCGGTTGGTGAGGGAACGATTGTTTATAGCTGCTGTAATGTATATGGCTGAAATGACAATAAACTCCGCTTGACTTGACTTGAAGAACAGGAACAAATAAATATTATGTGACATTCTTAAAAAATAAA
This sequence comes from Pangasius djambal, assembly GCA_022985145.1. NCBI lineage: Eukaryota > Metazoa > Chordata > Actinopteri > Siluriformes > Pangasiidae > Pangasius > Pangasius djambal. Next base: position 2,828,780 of record CM040995.1, read on the forward strand.
ATAAAATCCTTAGCTTTGGCTGTCATATAATAGGAATAAAGCACTTCATGATGTGCGTTATAAATAATCATAATAATTGAAAATAATCAACTTTGAGTTAGAAACACATCCCATGTGTTATATTCCATATTTATATTACAGAAAAGTACATTTTTTCAGAGTTTTCTGGAGACTATACATTTTTTTACAGTATTAGATGTGACACTTTTTGCATTATGGATGTAAAACTATCCTTTACAGACTATAAAGTTCACACGTCCATGTGGTTAATAAACTGAAATAGGTATAATTCACTGAAAGGAGTAAGTTGGCATTTGCACATGATCGCCTCTTTCTTTCCTGGTGGAAACGTTCTGAAGACATAGCAGCATTTGTGGTTTTGAAATCAAACATGGAGCTGCGCTCAGTGGAGCGATTGCTTTGGATTGTGTTTGATTACAGAGTCTCTCTCGTGGGTCACTCAAAACTCACAGAAGAAGCCTGAGCTTTGGTAGAGTCTCATGAGGGATCACACCCCTGCCTCACACTCCTGGATCCATACATCGACCCGGTGTACTGTTACACACTGCCTGTGTGCTGAACACTTAGATGACACTGATATTAGCCCTCGCTCCATGTGCTGTCCTCCAGCAAGATAGACTCTAACTCCAGATGATTTCCAACCCTTTCTCTAATCTCATTTTTCTTTTTTCTTTCACTTCTAAGCTTTGCTTGAGACAGAATGCAATCTCAGTGTAACTCTCTCTGATAGCAAAACCCCTCTTTTGTAAGACTCTAGGTAGAACATAGCGTTCTCCCAGCCATTACAAACTGAAGAACCCTTAATGGTGCCAGATAGAATTCTTTTTTTTTAAATTAAAATGATACACTCATAGACATTTTGGGTTCTTCATGGGTTCCTTATGTAGTTAAGGGTTCTTAGCTTCCTAAAAGGTTTTGTCTTGGAATCCTTTTCGAGTGTAAAACAGTCTTTTCCAGGGTAAAAGAAACACTAAAACCTTTAATAGGAAACCCTTCTGTTGTAAGATTGTACATAGAAGCTTCAGGGTGCTAGATAGAATTTTTTTTTTTTGCGTTACAACATTATACAAAAAAGGAAAAAGAATGGTTTTTGGATAGTTAAGGGTTCTTATCTTCCTAAAAATGTTTGTCTTGGAACCCTTTTATATAGAGAAACACTCGGTTATAGGGTTCTACACAAAACCGTAAAGTGTTCCTGTAGATGGGACAAACTGAAGAACATTTAAGGGTGCGTATAGTGTGTTACCCTCACAGAACAAAGAACATTCCAAGGGCGTCCTTATACATAAAGCACATGCTAGCTTGAGGGATGGGTAAGGGTTCTTGGCTTTCTGAAGTGGTTCTATCTGAAGTGGGAAATGCTCTATTATGTTCTACTTTCAAAGGGTTCTAGTTTGGAACACATCGTTAATAGTTAAACACACATAAGGTTCTATATAAGGTTCCCCAAGAGTGCATGAACACTTTAACTCATTAAGGAGCGTTGATATTCGTCGAGGGACAGAAATTTAAGTGAACAATTTTTTTATGTGGCAAAGAGTGAAACAGTCCAAAGTTTAAATTAAAATTGAATAAAAGAGAGAAGAATAAGTTATAGGCTTCGGTTCCGTTTCAGAGCGCAGGGCAATTTAAAGCCTCGAGATGTGGAATTAGAGGGGATTTGATGCGTTTCAAATGAAAAAGAGAGAGGGACACTAACGGCATCTTCAGGCGTCATTTAAGTAATGTCTTCTGGCACGTTTGATGCATGGACGAGAACAGGAATGTGAAATGAGAAGGATTTCAGCTTTTCCTCTCACGTTGGTTTATCTGTCCCTCGACACTCGGATGAGGGGGAAAACAACCAGGGTGCAAAACAAGTTGATTCGGATCATACAAAGCATTTATTTGAGCTATCTGGATATTCACTTAAACAACAACTGAATCAAACGTCCGAACCCCTGTGGACTGAATCCGGTGCTTATCAAGCCACAGCGGCCTCAGATAACTCGAGTTTGCTTAAAAAAAACAACAAGATATTCATGACGCTCAAAGGCCCTAGATGCTCGGCGTATTAAAGTGATCCAGTCTTCATTGTTTTGCCTTCTCAGGAAAGTCAGTACAGTCTGCCTCTTTATCTCCTCTCTCTCTCTCTCTCTCTCTCTTGCACAGAGTCTCTTCAGCTCTTCCTCGGCGAGCAGCAGACAGACAGGAGCGTGATCAACATGCACTGTGTGTTGGGTGTCATGCAGATAGCCCCTCTTTTTGGTAATGGAGGGAACAAAGGATCGATAAGACGTCGGAGATGGCTATTTGGCCGGTCTTATCCCGATGAATAATGCGCCTGTCATAATAGCTGGGATAATTTAACGCTGACACTTAAAGCATGATGATGAATAGGCTGTCAAACTGGAGCGCACACACACACACACACACACACACACACACACACATGCACACTGGCTCGAGCTGAAGTTTGGATAAAGTCACTTTTCTACCACCCAGAGACTGAAGAATGGACACAAATAAGTCACAAATAAGTAAGGAATAAAACACTCAGCAGCGTGTGTGTGTGTGTGTGTGTGTGTGTGTGTGTGTGTGTGTGTGTGTTATCGGAAATTAATCAACAGTGGAGTTACTCTTAATATCCCAAAGTTGATTCTTTTCCTATAACTGCATATTCTAAAGTGTTTTATTCCTCTGATACTACAGCAACTTGCCATTGATTTTTTATTTTTTTAAAGAACAACACGTCATGTCTTTTGTCCATTTAATGTTGTGGAACATCCATGAAACAAATACACTTTAAGAAACACTTTATCCTTCACCAGTTTCTCCTTTTTTCTCCCTATTGAAGCTAATGAGACTGACAAAGCAGCTTGTTATATCTCCTGAAAAGTTACAGCTTTACTACTGCCTGTTACAAAGTGCTGACACTGGAGACTCCTTCCATAAATACTGAAACACCCCTTACAAAAAAACTGCACCATATCAACAATTACACACATTGTTTTAATCTATTTATGTGGA
>CM040995.1:2836809-3017055 GCA_022985145.1 Pangasius djambal
CAGGAAGAAGCCATATACGCTTATTTATGTTCTCATGCTGTTGATCTTTGGGTTAAAACGCTTCAGTATGGTGACACAGGAAAGAGCGATTTGCTCGTAATGATCCCATTCAGAGTGACGTCAGCTCAGAGCGGTGGCTAACGAGATGAAAGACTGGCTCTGGGTGCGGAGGTGGGGGGCGTGGTGTGGTGTTCTGGGGGTGGAGGTGGGTGCTGTCTCGGCGTTATGGGGACTCGGGTTTGTCCACGCCACTGAACGGTGTGTGAGTAGTGACGAGGAAGGCAAACAAATGTCTTTTTGCTTTGTTTTCGTTAAAAGGTTGTTGACTTTGAACAAATATGACGTGATCCAGGAAAGCAGGTTAATATTTGTTGATAAGCAAATGGAGGCAGGAAATGAAGCAAAAAAACCTCAGCTACAGTCCAGTTTTTAATCGAACACACATGTACATGTACACGTATACACACACACACACACACACACACACACACACACACAACACTATCCTGCAAGAATCAGGCAGTGGGCCAGAACCCCAAAATGTTCGCTTTGCCAAGACGTACATTGTTCACGTGAGCTGGCTGACAGAGTCACGTCCTCAGAGACCCTGAAATCAAACGTGTGAAATAAAATCATGCATAAATACAGAGTGACGTCTGAATTAAGATGTAATTACTCGCTGTTTGCTGAACAAAGAGGAGTGGTGTTTGCCTTGACAAATCACTGATTCCCAGGAGAGTTCCAAGTAGAACACTTTTGGCAGCTAAAAACACCTAACTATCCAAAGAACCCATAAAGAACTCAGTCCTATAAGGTTTTTCTATAACACACAACAATATCAACTTAAAAAAAGTTCTATTGCTTCTATGCCATAATAGAGGAACCCTTAAGGGCTTTTTAGTTTGTCCTGTCAGGGGAATCCTTAAAGGTTCTGTGTGAACCCTAGAACCTTTCCTATCATAAAGAATACCAAGTTGAACCTGATTAGGAAGCTAAGAACCGTTAACTATCCACAGAACCCTCGAAGAACCCTAACATTACTATGAACACTTACATGTTCTTCAGTTTGTCCTGTCTGGGGGATAAAATCTTTGTGTAGAACCCAACAAGTCAAATCCTTTTAGAACCCTTGAAGAACCCTGAATTTCTATGAATGTAACAAATCACTATATAAATGTCTTAGTAAAAAAGGTTCTATCTTGAACCCCCTGTTGCAATATTCTAGACAGAACCTTTAAGGATTGCCTCAGATAGGAAGAGTGAAGAACTTCATTTTTAAGAACCCTTTTGGGAAATTAAGAACCCTTAACTATCCACAGAAACCTTGAAGACCCACAAATTGAGTGCAATGCATGACTATACAAACCTTTTTAGTAAAAAAAAAAAAAAAGGTTCTATCTAGCAGTTTGTCCTGTCAGTTTTTGGATAGAATAAAGGGTTTCTCAATCCAACAGGGTTCCAGGTCAAACCTGTTTTGGAAACTAAGAACCCTTGAAGAACCCCTGAATTTCAAGGGTTCTTCATGACAGGAAAATGAGAGGCTGATGAAGGACTGACTCTTTACAGCTGCTATAATGTAAGCGATAACTTGTTTTGCATATGTCCCACAAGATTAAACGCAACTATAAATGGATAAAAATGATGATGTGTCATTCTTTAATAAATAAAAATGGGAATTGTCGGCAAATCACTGTGATGTCAGAGGAATAAATCACTTCAGGATGTGCTGTTACTGGAAAATATTTGTTGATTATTGTCTCGATTATTTCCCTACAACAGCACTCCCCCAAATGTTTTATTCCTTATATAGTTATTGAATTAAATGCTTAAAAATAAGTATATTTAGATGCACTTTGGATAAAATCATCCACCAAAAGAATACATTTACTGCAAATGAGGAAATGAATTTTTTTTTTAGTCCAAAAACATCATACTAAAAGTAACGCTGATAATAATAACGGTTGTTTTTCTTTCCGTAATGTACTTTCCGAAGCAGTTCTCTAAACCGCAGATATGGCTTTTTGTCTGCCGTCATCGCTGAATCAATAAAAGTATTTCTCTTCATCAGGAGTTCATGGCTCAGTCAACGACACGCTGATGTCTCGTGGCAGAGGAACATTAAGATTGCATTTCCGTTCGAACCCTTTTACGGCCCAATCTAAGAGGCTCCAAATTCATGTCGCGCATTTCTCTGAAAGCTTTAATTGAGACTCCCTTCTTAATTTTTATGACCATTAATCCAATTATATTTGACCTGAGACGTGGCCGGGCTTCGTCTCGCCGGCTCTTCATCGCTGGACCGCCCTCTCACCTAATTATAGAAGAGTCATCTGCTGCCAAGCGAGCTCCGGTTCAACCGCAGAGACAGAACCGCCATAAAGTACAATAAGCGTTGAGATAAAGGAGACCTTCTTAAAGAGCTGATTTTTTTTATTTTTTTTGAGAACACAGTTTTTGTTTACATAATAATGGAATCAACCTGATAAAATATATGCATAAAAAATTAAAGTTATTATTATTATTATTATTATTATAATTATTATTATTATTATTATTATTATTATTATTGTTGTTGTTGTTATCATCATCACATTTGACTTTTTATTGTTTCTACTTATGTGAATAATATGATAAAAATGCAACATGATATTACGGTTCTGGAAATATAACAATATTCAGTTGTGTTACATTGTGTATTAAATATGGCATTCATTTTGTCCGTAGAATTTTTTTAAATGCGGAAGTTTAGTTTACTTTTCCCTGAGTTCATCCTCTGTAAAAGCAGAATAATTAAAGGCATGTGCAACATCTTAAAATGATCTTTGTCACGTCAAATTATTTGAGATTTTTCCCACAATATAGTCGGATTTTATGTGACACCCTTTCTTGTGATTAGCATATAGCTAACTGCATTGTTATTAACACTGTATAAGAAAGGAAAAAACGAAGAAAACGAAAGCATGCGAATAAGGAACCCTGACGTTCCACAGATGGATGTGTCTGAGGAACTTTTCGAAGGGAACGAGTGGACACTTTTCTGTAGTCACTAGATGGCACTACATTACTCCAGATTCAGCGTAATTCAGATTCACTCCCACACACACACACACACACACACACTAGTCGGTCTGATTTTTAACATCGCCGTTCTTTCAGATCACTTTGTCCTTCAATTCAGAGCGAGAGCAGGATTTACTCTATCATGAATGTATATATATATATATGTTACTATATTATTATATACAGTATATTACATTATTATTATTATCATGTTACTATTATCTCTTTTATGCCACTGCATCCATAAAAAATATTATACAAATGCCAATATTAGTATTAGTTTTGGCTAAAATGCAGATGATACGTTACGTATTTTTCTTTCAGCTCTTTAAGCCTATATTTTTCTATATATTTATTTATCTATTTTTTTTTTTAGATTTTTTCTTTAGGGAGATGTTTTGAAAAAAACAAAACAAAGAATAATAGAAATCATTCTTTGTGCAACACACTTGTACGGTACTTAAGTGATGAGAGAGAAATATAGCAATATTATAACATGTTATAACATTAAAATAAGGTTAAAAATATGAATACCGAACATCAGACTTAAATATATATGTGACATTAGTACATCCTTCAAACTTAGTACTGTATATTACTTGTTCTAGGTATAGAATGGAGAGAAAACACATCGGAGGGAGGAGAGAGTAACACAAACACAAACACACACACATGGTTAACACATCACATCACACACATCACAACCACAAACTTCCCTGATGAAGTGAGTCCCGTTTGAGGAGTTCTTTATTACGCCACTGATCCATACCAATTCAAATCCATATCAATATCAATTTACTGATATCAATATCCATCCCGCTCGCACAGGCAGAGGCGCCTCGGCTCCCCAGACAACAGCCACCTCGCTGCTTAACACACACACACACACACACACACACACACACACACACACAAAGCCTCAGAGTGAGGCGTCAATAAGGCAGAGCGTCTTTGAGAGAGTATCGACAGTTATCAAAAACGCCCTTGATGTAATTTCATGCCTGTCGACACTCATAGTCCATATGCTGAGCATTACAGGGGGGTGTAAAGCGCTCGTGGGTCGGATCTGAAGGACTCTACGTGGAACTTGGTCTCACACACACACACTCACACACACACTCACACACACACACAGTGGCCACTGGAGCTGTGTTAACCGGGAGTTAGGACCCCCTCTAACATCAAATCCCCCACTTTTAACGAGATCTGATATCGCACTCCTGAGTGCCCGCTCCCAACTAGTTCCAAAGTTTCGTTTCTAATGAACGCCCAGGGATTCATCAAACGGCGGGATGCTCTCACGCCTGAGGAGAGATGAGAATTTATCTGTGCAACAGCTCTTAGTGAATGACACATCGAGGACATCTTTCACTCCAAAAGGCACCAGGAGGAGGAAGTGCACTAAAACCGACCGCCTCATATGTGCTTGATAAAAAAAAAAAGTTAAAAGTTAATCGAACCGGATTTGTTCTGCATAGTTTGCGGACATACGTTACGTTTCATTAGCCGTTATCGTGACGGTGAGTGCTGACATTACTCTGAAAACTAAAAACTATTCAGAGTCTGTCTCCTTCTATTTAATGTCAGCAGCTTGATCAAGAAAAATGCTGTCTTTGCTATTAACTGACTTAACAAAGCTGCTTGGTCCCATCAACGGATCAAAGGATATTAATAGTTTTAAGTGAAATATAAACCTAAACAAATCTGCTTTCAAACTGTTTGATGTTGTGCACATGTCAGCATTTGAAACTTGCCGTAATTCCCTGCACACTCCTCATTTTTTCAATTGATACCAACCTTTCGACTTCAGGAAAGCAGCTGCACTGAGCTGTAAACATTAAATCACTTAAAAATCTAGACCTGGTTTGTGCTGTAAGTAAGAAATAAAACACTTTGTGTCATGCTGGTGCAACAAGGTTAAAATTGTTTTATTTCACTGGAGTTTCCTGTTTATATGCATTCAATGTTGTTCTATAATCGTTTAAACCAGTATTTGTAAAAATACCTTAAAAAGGGTCTGTAAGGAGGTGAGGGTTTCACCTCCCCCCGCCCCCTCCTTTAACAACAAAGTGGTTCAGTCCAGGCAGCCGTACCTGCTGTATCGTTCTTTTAGCGGTCTTTTCCTCCTCTCTCCCGAACGGAAGAGTGCTACTGATGTGTGAGCTGAAGCTGTCGTGACGATCTGTCTGTATAAAAATACATTCTCTATGCAGAGACCCAATCCGGCGCTCTCCTGTTGTTCTTCGCTAATTTTCCGCACAACGCAGACCACAGAAGCATACGGTTACACTGGTACAGGAAAACAATCAACGACAGGTGATGTCATGCATCGCAAAGCCGAGTTACTCTTGTCACAAATTGGAATATTTTCAAATATGTCCCGAGGTGTTTTATTCCTCTTATAACACAGCAATTTTCCAACAATATTGCCAGATTTTAAAATTTACGTTATGTCTATGTTAAGTTATGTTGTGGAACATTATTGAAACAAGAGTTATCACTTACATTATAGCAGCTATAAACAGTCATTCCCTCACCAGCCTCTCTTTTTTTCTCAATGTCCTGAAAACGTAGTTACAAAGCACTGACACTGGAGACTCCTTCCGTAAATGTGTAATAAACTTCACCGTGTGGCTGAATGCTGGAACCTAAGCCCCTCCTCCAAAGGTTGAAAGCTCTAATTGTGGTGCAAAGCAGGGAGTGCTGGAGGATAACACTGTTGCACTATGATGTGTAATTTTATAAAACTGTTTGCTCAAAAATTGAGATTATGACGCGGAACGATGTCATATGAAGCAAATACGTGAAGATTTGAGCATGTATTTAGAGAAAAGGATTTAAAACATGCGTTGCTCGTGAACAACATTAGCCTCATAGTTCCAGAAACAAATGGTGGACTACAAATGCCTAATTCTGTTGAATTTTTAATTCATTCTCTAAGGTTTTTCAAACTATATTATTTTGGAGAAAATTAATCGCGGGAATGATAGGAAAAGAGCTAAAACTACTGAGTGTTCATAAATGTACCACCTCCTCCTCATACCCCCCCCCCCCCCCCCCCCCCCCCCCCCCCCCCCCCCCCCCCCCCCCCCCCCCCCCCCCCCCACACACACACACACACACACACAAAATATTTGTTTTTGCATGTATACATATAGTTTACCTGAATTCATTCAATTTTCCCTGAATGTTCATACATGAATATGAGCATTGCAACGAGCATGGAGTTGCTTTTCTGAAACATTTCAGTCATAAACACTGAGCAGCACTGAGAATATCTCTGACTATGTCATGTACAGTATTTTCCCTCTTATTTACGTTTAAGATTCACATGATATAAAAAGTTATATAATTAAACAGCATGACACAAATGACTCACTAGTTACAGAAATAAAACACTGTTGAGCCAGAGAACTAAAATATGAATAAAATTATTTGCAAAATATCAATATAAAAACTAACAAGCATGCCACTTCCACTGCTGAAAGTACAGTATGTATGCCTCATATGTTGCCTGTTAAGGAAAAGATTTTGCCTGGGGGTGGAGCCTGTTTCTGGGTCAGAAAATTTTAAACAGAAGCCTAAAATACAAAAGAGAATCTAGATCTACTGCACAGAATAATCGTAATATACTGCACTTTTTTAAATATATTTTTTTGTATCATAGGACTGTAAACACTTTTAAATATTACAATAAAGTATCCTAAGGGTCTGAATTAGATAAATAGCTTCCTCTAGGGTTCTCCTCACTTATCTCAGTCCTTCAACCTGTTAGAATGACTTACATGTCTGCATGACTTACATGTCTGACCGTCTGTCAGATTTTATTCTTGGCTCTAGAACGGAAAAAGAGAGAAGAATTATGGCATCTGTAATGGGGAAACTGTAATCTCCAGCTCTCCTCTGCTCTATGAATGCAGTTCATTTGGGCAAATGCAAATGTACAAATAAATAAATGCACCCCCCTTCTCCTGGCCCTCCATCCCTGAGGAACCTTTTTCATAGTCTTTGTGTTATAATTGCCATGCAGAACATGCAAGACCCAGAGTTCGAGTATTGACCAAGTTGTTTTAATAGAAATGATAGAACTCTCAGTGGATCTTATACTATAGATTTAAAAAAATGAAGCAAACTGATGTTTTCTCACATCCATCCATCCATCCGTGCATCCATCCATGCATTCCCATCCCTGTGCTGTCCATATGCATGCTGTATAACACTCTGTGTGTTTGGTAAGCATGTGCCCGTCCTGATGTCTCATAATATTAGTGCGAATCAATGCGCTGCTTTTTTAATTATTGCTCATGGTACAAAGCGGGGGAAGGCTCATTTAAGGGCGGATCGATGCGGCAGAGCGATTGGCGGCTGGCGCGGCTGTACATCAGGCGCCTTGATGTGAAAATCGTTGGGGCCTGCGCGGGCCGTGGCTCGCTCTGATCAGGCCGCTTAGGGCCCCCAGCTGGCTCCGGGGCCTGGCTAATGGCTGAACCCTACGTGAACCAGCATCCTCCATCGCTCCCTCTGAAAAACACACCACAGTGATCTCGATCGGAAAACTGCGAGAGAAACACACACACCCCTCCTCTCCTCCACCCTCTTTCGCCTCTACCTCCTTCGCTGCTCTCTCTTTTCTCACTCTGTCTCTCTCTTCATCACGCCATTGATTACTTGCTATTTTTCTTCCTTTATTTGTTCCCTTCATCCTCCTCTCATCCCAGGGTAGGGGAAAGGCGCAGTGCTCCCGTGTACACCTCTATTACCGTCCTTCTATCTATCCTCAGACCGTGACCGAGGTTGTTGAGCGCTCTTCTTCTTGCCACCGTATGCTTTAAGAGGTTAATAACTTGGGCCTTCGGACATTATTTAAGGGCTGGCGAGAGGAAGCGCATCACGCTGCCGGTATTCTGTTGCTTTGGGGTCACGTTTGGCCCCTGACGCTCACTATACACTATCCTCAGTCCTCCATGCTGCACATTCTGATTTCTTTTATCACACACTTTGGCCCCCTGGTGCCTAAACTGATACAAATGGTGCTAATCTCAGGAATGTGTGAACGGCAGCGTTTTGGCAGCAGTCGCCGTTATTTGTCACCATTCCTGCTTCCCCGTCTCATTTGCACAGAGACACTCGTGTTAAATGGCCAAATAATTGTTTTCAGCATTTAGCCCGCTCAACTTCTATCAGGGAGTTTGCACATCAACTTCGCGCTCCTAGCTGATGATTTATACCGAGAGTCTGAGCAGTGCTTGGGGATATCAATCCCAATAAGCACTGGCTCACTGGCCCAACATCCAATCAGGATCCACGCAAAGCCATTGCGCACATGCAAAGTTCCCAAACCGGGGAATATTTTAGCATTCCTTTTGCTTGGGATGTTAATACAGATACATCTGTTGTTTTTAATGTTCCTTTAAATCTTTAAGACCTTCCATAGATTTTCTATTTTCTATTTTCAAGCCTTTGAAACTAAGCTTCACTTCAGTCTTAAAAAAAAAAAAAAGTTTAACTCTAGCCTTTAGGGATCTACATTACTTAAAGTATTATATAGAAATCTATGATAGAGAATTGTTATTTCAGGGCTCCAAGTAGAGCCCCTTCAGGAAATTCCTTGAGGAACCAATTTTTTTTTTAAAAAAAAAGTGCAGAATTCTTAAAATTCAGTTTTTAAATTCAGAAATTTTAATCCATGACTAGACATCACTATATAGCAGAGACACAACTAAATGACACTTTGGCACTTCGACATTTAGGATGTTATTCATTTATTCATTCATTCATCTTCAGTAAGCACTTTATCTAGCTCAGGGTTACAGTGGATCAGGAACCTGTCCTGGGAAGATTGAGCCTGAGGCAGGAATACAACTTTAATATTGCGGTGAAACAAGTTAGTTTGTGTTATCACTTGCGTTATAGCAGCTACAAATAGTCATTCCCCCATCAGCCTTTTTTTCTATTTTCAAACTAATAAGACAAAACAGCAGCTTTCATGTTCCAGAGAAACCAAAAAAAGCATAAAAAAACCCCTCATCTGTCCTGAAGACGTTCCCCTTGAGGAAAATTTACTGGATGTTACAAAGCACTGACACTGGAGACTCCTTCCATAAATGTTAATTCAATTCAATTTGATTTGTATAGCACTTTTAACAATGCTACATTGTCACAAAGCAGCTTTACAGAAATAAATGGATTCAAAAAATATATTGTAAATATGTGAATTTATCCCTAACGAGCAAGCCAGAGGCGGCGGTGGCGAGGAAAAACTCCCTGAGACGATATGAGGAAGAAACCTTGGGAGGAACCAGACTCAAAAGGGAACCCATCCTCATCTCCTTACAGAAAACTGTAAAATACCATTTCAAATTTTTTAGTTAAATAATAACATTGTTTGCTATTAGACTTAGACTACCTTACGCCATGTAAAAAATCAATTAGTATAGAAATGATGCTGTAGTGCAGCAGACACTACTATCACATCTGTTATAGAAAATTAATCAACACCCCCTAACCAATCAGATTCAAGAATTCACCAGCGCTGTGGTATAAACTGGGTTGTACTACTGAGTACGACCTCGAACCCTTCTCCCTCATTCCATATGATGTACGAGTGCTTGGATTACAGTATTTGTTTCCTTGATTGACAACAAAACCACTTTAAGGAGTGAGCTAAACCTCGTTTGAGACCCTTTAAATCGAAGGCACTTATTAATTAGCTTAATAACAAGCGCAGGGTCTTTAATGGATCTGTTTAATAATCCTAAGTAATAATGTAATGCCTTGGTGGGTTAAATTGCAGGCCCTTGTTTTGTTTTGTTTTTTCCAGGGGATTAATGAAATCTCTGGTCATGTTGTCAACATGTTTTATGTCTTTATGACATGTGAACATGACGCATGCAGCCCCCACACCCCACCTCCCAGCTCTCACCCTCACTCACTCTCCCTCAGACACGGAGAATTATTGTTACATTGATCATTAGTCCATAACGGCAGTTCATTTACTAATTAAAATCTTAAAAAGGGCAACATCGACAAAGCGCTAAATGCTTAATCACGATTTTTGACCGACCTCTGACACGACAAATCTGATGCCAGATAGCAGTCAAGGCCCTGCGAAGCACCGTATCTGACCACCAGGGCGTTTTATGATGCCTTTAATTCTCCTCTAAATAAAAACTATTCAATCATTCAGATTGGTAGAAGACTCCCGTCGAACAGGACGCGACGTCAAATAAAGAGGAAAGTTTATATTTGTGCTCTCTATAAATTACATGCAGGGTTAATTTTCCAGAGTATGTCAGTCTCAAAGTGTGTCAATTCAAAAGAGTACGCACGTAATGCATTTTATTATAATGAAGCAGGGACGGGCTCCACTATTTCATCCGCCGAAGACGCTCTTCCCCGGCCAGGTTTGAAATGAAATGATGCATTTGGTTATGGATTCCATTTTTACGGATATGATCCCAAGGACGCTGAGGTTCATCTAAATATAGTGGCGGCACGTTTAGAACGCTGCTGAGGTGGCTACATGAAGATGCCACGGGAATAAAATATGATAAATGTTCAGCTGAATCATGATGCTGGCCTCTCAGTCCAATGAGATCTTGGTTGTATTTGATCAATGAACCACTGGTTTGATTGAAACACCTCTAGTCGTCTTATGCTATGTTCACGCTACTAGCAAAAAACAAGTCGCTTATGTCGCCTGTAGTTTCTTGTGACCATGTACAGTTTTTTAGGTAGATGAGAAACAGCAGTAGCTATATATAGCTTCTATATAGCTTTGTTCTACCTTCATTGGCAAATTAGCAAAGCAACTCACCAGAGGCACCAACGATCTCTGCTACTTCCTTCCAAACTTTTCTTCGTAAAATCTCTATGAACATTTAATGAAAACATTTATGAGAGGTGATATATACGTTTTTCTTCCATTTTTGGGCATCAAACAGTAAATGGGAACTAAAGCTGTGAGTGGGGAGCTGTAGAAACGTTGGACCACGGGATTGGTGTTAGGAATCATTTGAAGTGAAGTGGAGCAGTTGGGGGTTTGGTGCCTTGCTCAAGGGTCTCACCTCAGTCATGGTATTGAGGGTGGAGGAGAGCGCTGGCCATTCACTCCCCCCACCTACCATCCCTGCCAGACCTGAGACTCGAAACCACAACCTTCAGGTTACAAGCCCGACTCTCTAACCATTAGGCCACGACTGCCCCCCCTCATTTGAATTTGTCACTTTACTGTGTCATACAGAATTTGCATTAGAGAATCTCTTAATTCAAATATTGTTCAAATAGAGCTACAAAGCGGCCATGTTGATTTGATGTCGCTTGCTGGACTTGGGGTTGAGTTGACTGTCCCAACTTTCCGAGTAAGGGGGCATTTTCTTTGTTTTTTCTTTGTCTGAGTTATGAGATTTAGTGGAATGCAGCGCTGTTCCATTTGTGGGTGGAGCTCATTTCCGGGCCAGAAAAAATTCATTGGAAGACTAAAAAAAAGGAAATAAATCCAGCATGACAATATTACGAATTACAGTTTTTTTTTTCCCCCTAAGGTTTCTTTATACAACTAGTACAGGTCTAGAAACACTTCCAACATTACATACTGCACCTTTAAGGTTTCACTCGCAAGTCACTTTGGATAAACTGCAAATGCTGATCTTTATTTATGAGCAGCGTCACTTATCAATATAATTCCCCAGTGAGATTTGTGAATGAGTCTAATACAACAAGATCCTTATTCCTGATACCAGCTGCTGTGTGCCGTCTGACATTCATCATTCTCACCTGGAAAGGAAAACATTTCTCTTTGTCTCACTCAGAGATACATCTCCCCTGGTGTCACGTTATGCAGATATTTCATCCCTATCACCCTTGTCTTATTTCATGATATCGGTTTTATATAGAGTGAAAGGAGTGAGCCATGAGAAAAGAAAAAAAACCCTGAAAAGAAATACAACCTATATCTTTATTCATCGGCTGTCCTCTTTCATTCCGGGGTGCTTGATTCACGTTGCGCTGCTCTCGCTACCTGTCATCTCGCCGTCCCGGCTCCCTCATATTCGCGCCCTTCCTCTCTTTTATTTCATTATTTCTCTCTGTGCTCGTCGCTCTTCTCTCAGATTAGCTTATTCATTCTTCACATGTGACTGCAAGTCTGTTAAGGTCATATTAAACCAAAGCAATCCACTTTAAATGGTTATCTACGACGTGCATTAAAAAGCTCTTTGCTGGCCTTTAAATATTGTGATTGGGTTATGGAGGGGGGCCGCTGCTTCGCCGCGCTGATCTCCCTCCCAGGAGCCCGTTTTCAGAATATAAATTGAGTAATATTATAAAGGCGCAGGGCGCAGAAGGAGCGAGTAATGAATAGGATTCATGATCTACCGAGGAACAGGAGGTCATGCAATGAACTGAAATACTCTAATAACTCCAGCGCTAACCCCTGCAGATGATGATACATTAACTCTGAGGGACCTTGTAATTCTGGTTTATTTTTTCTTATCAGGCCCGGACTCCACCATACAGACGTTTCTGTATTAAAGGGGATCAAATTGAATTAAAATCCAATGCTTTCATAATTGTTTCTTAAACATCTCCCTTTAACCTCTAAGACTTTTGCCAAAAAAAAAAAATCTCTTGTCATAAATGTGTAATCTAATGAAAATAAGAAAAAAAAATCCGACTGATTTACATCGGATATTTGGAGGACTCTTACAGATTACTCTGAGTCTTAAAGCCAGATATTATTAAATGCAAGATTTAATCCCACTGCTTATGATTTATTTTTCATCTCGCCAAGGAATTACATCCATAATCTCACACAGTAAGTAGTACACAACGGAAATGATACGCGAGGTCATGTGGTCTAGTCATTACCAGCATCCTGTTTATAAGGAACTGCAGTGACGGCTGTTTGTCTAAATCTAAAACCTAATATCTATCAAAATCGATGCTTATGCTCTTAAACAGTAAAATCTAGAGCCCTATAGGGCTCTTTGTGTTTGAATTATTATTATTATTTAAAGAATTTTTAATTATATTACTTTTTGTCATTAATTTGTATCTGATTTGTATCTCGTGATTATTGTAATTACTATATTGGCAGCAAAATATAACTGAAATTTCATTTAGTGGTATTCTTTGATTAATTAATTACTGTAGACTGTTAAGAATTCCCTCTCTCTTTTTCCATGTGCTTTTGCTTGTTTTGACAAGTGCCTTTGTTTTGGTTTTCTGCCTCCGCCCCCATTCTGTCATTGGTCTGTTACCCATTGTGTTAACCTGTTGCTTGTTTTTCTGTTCCATTTTTCCTGGTTTTAACCCTCGCCCATTTTTCTTGTTTTTCCATTATGGATATTCCACATTTGATGCTGCTTGCCTGTTATTTGACTCTCGCTATGATTATTGCATTTGTGCTAATAAAACACATGCTGAGCATACGCACTTGTGTTTCACATGTCACATTCTCCCCTGTGTCTGCTTGGGTTTCCTCAGTTTCCTCTGGTTTCCTCCCACCTCCCAAAAAAAAAAAACATATCCAGGCATGGTGCCATGTGATGGAGTGGGCACCCCATCCAGAGTGTGTTCCCTGGAATACTGGGCATGAGACTGGAAAGAAAACATGAGTGGGATGCCCACTCTGTATCCAGGATAAATGGGTTCCTGACAATGAACGAAGAAATGAACAAATGAATTAATGTTGTGTATTTTATTTTTAGATTTCTGTTTGCTTGGTTGTTAATTCAGAGCATTCACACATGTGCACAATGTACAAAGGCTCAGAAGTTGATCAAAAGACAGAATGAATGCTAAGACAACATCTGAATCAATGATCCGAGGTTCATTGTAATTTTAATACACACAGTATAAAGGCACATTTCTTTGCTTATGTAGTGAAATTTCACAGTTTAGCCCAATCATCCGAGGACAGTGGTGATGTTCTACAGTGTGAACGAAACACAGACACTCGGGTTGGTGCTGTGTTTGCAATCAAGCATTGGAGGACGCTTCATTCCACCAGCGATGACACCGTCTCTGTGAGCACAATAGTTTTCAAGTACTGACACTGACCAGGAGTGACTAGACGAGAGAAGAGGGGAATGGAATAAAAGCGAGGGAACACATAACGAGAGAGATAGAGAGAGAGCGAAACACAAAGAGACACCACAAGGGTGTGAGAAAGGGAGAGAAGTGTGTGTGTAAGAGAGAAGAGAGACCCAGCTGCACTCCACAATCACTTTTCGGCATCTACAGTCCTGGGGCTGAAATGCCATTAATACAAGTGTCAGCGGTTTGAGTGGAAAAAGGCCACAGCGACGCCTTTGACTGGCTCAAGCAAAAAAAAAAAAAAAAAAAAAAAAAAAAATCACTTCCTTCAGGGACGGATGTGTCCGAGATGCCGCTGGCCATCTCTCTTCCAACACCCCCTCCCCCACCTGTTTATTTGTGTAAAGATTAAATTGCACATGATTTCTAATGTTCCCACCTCCCACGCCTGTCATAGGTCGTCGACCTCAACTCAGCTCAGATAATAGATACATCCCGTGTTTCTCTGGCGCTCAGATTCTCGTCTGACACAGTCCAGTGGCTCGCTATTGTCACTGAGTCGCAAGCAATTAAGTAAAATAGTGCGCGATCGGGGCCGCGCCGCGTCTTTTCAATATTTATTATGTCCTCTTGCGCAAAGAGCCATTTAGCCACAATATCCGAAATGATCTCTAATGCAATTACAGCCGCATTTAGAATACGCATTAGTGGCAATCTTCAGTCCTTACAAAAAAAGGGGAGAGGAGATAACAGATATGTGAAGAGAGCTGGCTTCTTTATGGTCTAGTCAACAGCCTCGAATAAATTTTTCACTAAAAAGGCGAAATAGTGGTGTATTCGGTCTGCGAAGAATACGCACTCAAGAAAAGGCATTAAAAAAAACGGTGTGAATCTCATCATATTCTTTTACGTTCTACTCAAATAAAATTTTCACGAAAAAGCCGAAAGAGATGAAAGAGTATTCAGGCTGCGAAGAACAACTGAAGCTGAAAATGGCACCATGAATCTCATCAGACTTCATCTGGTATTTTTTTTCTGCTAGTAAGATGTATAGTCAGACTTATTTAGTCTGCATTAAAAAAAGAATCCAAACAACGCTCGCAAAACATTCTTTATCCGTGAATGTTTATGTTAAAAGTATGCGTTTAGAAGGGACACGTTGACCCTCAGCTGAAGGGTACAGCAGGATGAGAGGGATGAAGTTCCTCCTGTCAGAGACTCCAGACTGTCTGGATGATCTCCTCGGGACCGTCCTGGTCTAGAGGCAACATGGAGCCTCTCTCTCTCTCTCTCTCTCTCTCTCTCTCTCTCTTTTGTAATTGACTTCCCAGTTTGATAACATGCAGCTGTGCGATTGGAGCCTGTCTGTCTCGCTGATGCAGAGAGAAAAGTGCCTCCTCAATAGCAGATCAATTAGTCTATTAAGATAACCAGGGACAAGGTTCTTTGGCATAAATTTGAAAAGGCCCGAGTCATTACCTGCTCTGACTCCGCCGTGTGTGACTGTATGAGGAGTGTGTGTTCCTGGTGTGTGCGCTAGTGTACGTCACAAGCCACATGACCCTACACTGGTCTTCAGTAATGTGCATCCTTCAGTAGTTTCTCTCAGTAGATTCTCAGCCTATTCACAAATGTTTCTTATTTTCATAGGAATGACTTATAAATTGTTCATGTGCACTGTTTCAGTTCTTTACTAAATTCATCCAATTTTTTAAAATTCTACATACTGTATTCTGATTGCTTAAGCTGTACCACATGACAGAAATACAGAAAGTCAAATAATTAACGGAAAGTAAGTGATGAACGGATTGTTTGCTTTCGCTCTTGCTTTATAGCCAGGAAATCAAAAGAATCCAAAAAATTTCTTCAAAAGTCAAACGATCATGCAAAATTAATCTAAGAGCAGCAATTACAATTTGTCCTCGGGCGTGTTTGCTTATTATTCATACATTTGTCATGAAAAATATAACAGAATTATTGTATAATTATATAAACAATAAAATCACTTTGATACACTTAAATAGCAGTGTTTATTTTATAGTTTATAATTTTTGTTATATATCATAATCATCTCTTCATCTCAACTCATCTATCTATCTATCTATCTATCTATCTATCTATCTATCTATCTATCTATCTATCTATCTATCCAACTGTGTCACAAATCCGATTTCACAAAATAAATAAATGTAAAAAAATCAATAAAGTAAAAATATCAAACAAAAGAATTATTTTTTTATATTTATTTATATGATTTTTGTCTATACTTTTATATAACATTCCTAAATTTTGATGCTACTTATATTTTTATATATCATGTATATTTATACTAAAAATCCATATTTATAAATATAGTAGTAAAGTAGTATTCCATAATCGTTTATGTAATATTCTTGTATGCTTTATATATCTTATATTTTTGTATGTCTTTCATGAGGACTTTTAGTGGCACTGGCGCTCACCTCGATGTATAAAAGTTAAACTTAATAACATTTATTTATTTTTCTATTCACTCCTGTGATCTCAGGCAGTGGTATCATGTGGCATTGGCTTTAGCTCCACAGTCTTTAGCCTTTTTTTCTGTAAGGTATCAAAAACCCAGATCTGTTATTCCTGCTTATTTCTTCTCGAGTGTATCTCAGCCATTGTGTCCTTTTTCCTAAGCGACTTTTATGGAAGCCTCATGAAAAGCCGGCAAGCCCGCGGGGGTCAAAGGGCAGTGTGCTGATGGATTATGGGATTGCGGCACGGCCCGATCTCGCTGACAGGCTTTATTGGTCGGGAGGATGAGCTTGTAACCCTTTATATAATTATTGTATTAAAGCCGATGTGCCCCTGCCTCGCTGGCACTTGTCCCCGGATCAATGTGGAGATAATTTCAGAAATGAATAGTTAGTATCGATCCGTTTCCCTCTTAGTGATGGCTTATCAGCAAGCAGGACAGGTCGCTGTAGATTATTGCGCCAATGTCATTTATGGGCTCTATGATAGTATTTGTATTTTTGGAGCCGGGTGATTCAAACAAAGGCAATTCAATTTGCAATGGATTTCTCGCTGTCTTTTTTCCCGTTTGCTCCGAGTCTCTTGAACACAATCATCAATAAATCACAATCTTTTTGTGTGGGAGTGTGTGATTGCAGGACAAACAAGCATGGGTTTAGATGGAGGTGAACAGAGGGGCATGAAAAGGACAGACTTCAGGGGTTGGATATGGTGGCCTGTAGGTGCAAAACAGATTAATAAAACCCAAAATGCCACAGCAAATCAGAAAACACAACCAAAAACAACAAGACAACCTGAGACACAATAGCTAATTCAGAAACATGACAGTAAAACAGGACAACAACAAAACCAAAAGTAGACCGCAAAAAAAAACAAACACACAACAGCAAAACACAAAATACAACAACATATTCAGAAACATGGCAGCAAAACCAAAAACACAACCGTAAATTAGGAAACACAACTGTATATTCGAAAACATGACAACAAAGAAGACTAAAAACTAAAAAATGCAACAGCAAATTTGGAAACGTGACAGAAAATTTTGGACACAAGCAAATTCAGAAACGGAACTGCAAAGCAGGAAACATTATGGCAATTTGGAAATGCAACATCAAAACCAAAAACACAGCAGCAAATTTGGAAAACGTGACAGCAAAATCAGAAACATGGCAGCAAATCTGGAAGCTTAACAGCCAAACACAAACAAAACTGAATGTCTGAAACGCAACAACAAATACAGAAACAACACAGCAAATTCGGAAACATGACAAGACATTTGAAAATAAGGAAATTAGGAAACAGTGAATTCAGAAATAATCTTCACAGTAACATGTTTTCGCTAGACTAACAAGCTAACAGACATTTATGTGCAATTATTTCCTTGTGATAGTCATATGTTGTGTCCAATCAGCAACGAGCATGTGATGTTCAATAAGTACCTCCCCTTTCTGTTTTGTGTTAATGTTAATCTGTTTTTGAATTTGAATTGTTGTGTTTTTTGATTTGCTGCTGTGTTTTTGGTTTGTTAATGTGCTTTGTACTTACAGGCCAAGTAGTTGAATCTTCTGGGCATTCTGGTTTAAGGAACTTAGTTGTTTTTTTCTTGAGCTTACTTCAGTACATATGAGAATGCACATTGTGGCTTAAAGTCATATTTTCTAATGTTAACCAAAAAGATTAGTATTTCAGTTTTTTGGAAGAAATGCACATGCATTCATAATGATTTTTTTTTTTTTACGTACCTGTTCATCTTTCTTTTTAAACCTGGAATGACAGGACCTATCCGCCAGCGGCCAGTGTTCCATTTCTATAGCAGCTCAGGGGGAATCACTTGACGAAATGTAATTTACTCGCTATTGGTCAGTTTGACCCCTGACCTCAATCACTTGACATGGTTACCTTGGCAACCTGGCAAGACAGGATCAGATAGGAGGTTGAGACAGTTTGGACGGCTGAAAGATCTGCATCAGGGTTAAACATACAACGCTAAGAAATAGCGAGTGCAGACTGAATGTATTTCACATTGACATGAAAAATAACGTCAAATTCTGTCACTTTATTATGCTAATAAAAAGCAAAATGCTCGACAGTCAAAAAGCTGTTTATTTCTCATATGAGCGTATGTGCTTTTATTCTCTCTCTCTCTCTCTTTCACACACACACACACACACACACACACATACACACTGTCCCATCTGCGGCGGAGTATGATAATGATCCTGACCCCCATCATCCATCATAACTGCCAAACGTGTTCATTTTTTATTCCTCTGACAGTTTAATTACAGTCAATCATTCTCAAAGTGTTCGCATTCAAGTCCTAATTAGTGCTAGTTACATTTTCCTAATAGGATACAGATCGGACGAAATAATAAACGAGTGTCATATATCTCTTCGATTAAAGCCCAAGATGAATTAATGAACATGCTGGCTATTGTAGAACATGTAGATGAATGATATAGTTAAGTAGCGTGTTTAAAGTGACATGGAACATCAGTGTGATATGATTAATATCAGAGTTCATGTCACTCTCAGAGGTATCAGATATTATTGCAGTGTTGATTAATTTTCTAGAACAGCAGCTCTGACAGCAGTCATGGCTATAATTCACATTATACCTCTAATACATTATTGTTTCTATAGTAACAATTCATTCACTGGGACTTGTATAGCGAATGCTCGGCATGATCTGAACCTAATAATAAAAATACAAATAAACGTATATGCATTGATATGTGAGGACATATTTATTTAACATTTATGGAAGGAGTCGCTAGTATCAGCACATCATCAGTAAGTTTTCCACCATGGGAAAGTCTCCAGGACAGATTACTTTGTACTTTCCGGTTTTCTTGGTGACTTCAAGTGAGGCTGGTAAGGGACTGATTGTTTATAACATCAAATGTAACTAAACTACTAAAAACCGTATGATGTTTCATTCATTAATAAATTAAAAATCATAATATTCATGCTATGAGAGGAATAAAACACTTCGGGATGTGCTATTATAGGCAAATAATCCATTCAGGGTGGTACCAGTAACTCAGACCACAACGTCTTGGATTATTTTCCAATAACAGCATGCCCCAAAGTCTTTTATTCCTCACTTAATCGACCAGCATGCCGTTCCAGTCCTTGAATCAATAAATAGAATTATTTAAGAGGTTTTTGGATTCAAGTCTAGAAAACAGGATAAAAACTAAGAAGAAGCAACGATGCATGTAAAGCTAAGATACTTTCTGCTTTATGGAAACAGTTTATATTCTGAGGGTCTAATTAAAAAAGGAGAGTTGTTGCTAAGGTCTGCTAGCCTTGTGGAACGGCTTAGCGTGTCTTCATTAGCATGTAGCCTCAGACTACAGTCACAGTCACGCTTCGGTTTTGGAGATCCCCTCGAAGGTACTGACATTCTCCATGCATTTCCTCAATACAAAAAAATAATCACAAGATAGAAAACTGGCTTTTTTTTCTGCTGCAGCTGAAGTACTATGAAGTTGTCTAATCCAATCCTCGGGAACCTGCAAGTAGACCCAATTTCTGCTTTGTGAACTTGTAATTACACTGAACGTCCAAATGATGATGCTAAAATTGATCCTCCAGCACTACTTACGCTACTTACATGTTCAAACACAACAGTCTAAAGATTGTCACATAAAATGAAAATGTAAAAGGTAAATTCAGAAGCTAGCTAGTTATCTAGCTCAACCACTAACTTGCTAAAATATGAAGGTTTTAGCTAGCTAAGAACATTCAAGTTCTCAGCTAACTACTATAGCCTTGATATTGTAGTCTGTTTAGCTAGCTAGGTAGGAGAGCTAATTTGATCAGCTACACAAGCTAAGATAGAAATTCAAAGGTATTATTGTTGGAATGGGGTTAGAGCTTCACATTCAGTTTACATTCCGATGCTAAACTCGGTAGCTAATAGAAATTAGCGAGGTGGACACAATTCAACAACACTGTGGCATAATTAAGAGATTTTTTTTTACAGATGTAAAACTTTAATAAACTGTATTCAGTGTTAACATAGTAACAAATTAACACATATTAATTGACGTTTGTTTAAATCCTAAGGATATTCACCCGCACTGACTAACGGTCATTCAATTCATGACTAAAAATAAGTCCTATAACTTATTGAAACTTGATCTCCAGATGTAAATATTAAAAATTGCTTTTCAGCCTCAGTTCTGATTTTTGTTAACAACAGCAAGCGCATTATAGTTCATTACTGTAAAGTGATGTTCGTGTTGGTCAAATTGGACGTAATTTGGTTAATGCAGGTGTTTATTAGGTTTATTTGGTTTACTATTTAAAAATATCAATTATTACAAGTATTCGTTACTTAGTTAATGTTACTGATGGTGTATTAACACTGAAATTATAGTTGGTTCATGTTAATTAACATATTAAATAATGAAGGGAAATGTAAAGCTTTACCATTATGTTTAAGAATTCCTGTATTAATATATATTGGCTCACTGACAGCAGTGAAACTTCACTGGCTTCAGGTTCGACACTATAGATGTCACTGAAGGAGGACTGTTGATGTTTAGCTCGGTCTTATTTGAAGCTGGAAATCAGAGTGTAGCCTAGATGATGTTTTTTTTTCCCCCCATTGCTTCTGTGCTAGCTCGCTGAAACAAGATTAGCGCTGTTTCTTTGTTTATCAACCCAGTCATTTTTCTTGAGTGAGTTTATTTCCACAGTTTGTCTTCATTATATCGAGCATAGCCTATAGAATGTAGGTCTAATCTCTGGCACGTATGATTTAGTTCCATGCTGCTTCTTCTTCTTTTTTTTTTATTTTTAAGCTTGCTGTGTTTGTATTATTTGAATCCCCGTCTTGGTTATTAGGCTGCAATAAACAGTGTGTAGGTCTGTCAAAACGTATTTATCTGAATGTGACACCTAACACTTTTTGAATAATTATCTAGTACCCTACTATTTCTTAGCAAAATTACTGTTATTCACTTCTCACATGTCAACGCTTTTGGTCTGAAAAACACACCCTGGTTGGACGCCACAGGAATTCTGATGTAAATCGAATGCTGATTGCACCATCCTTCATCAGATGACAGGAAATCATGCTCCAGCACAACATAGCATTACCGTCGCTGAGAACCGAGGCTGATGGTTCACACCAAAGTGCTGAACAGTACAGGAGCTAGCACAGTGTGTGTGATTGATGTGTCCAAATTCAATCCGTAGTGATCGAGTTCTTAAACAAGAGATGTCAAAGGCCAAGCATGAGGAACCGCAGTAATGCACAGTACAGTGGTTTACCAGGCGATTCAGAGCTGTCAGCTAAACATCAGACGTATCATGAATCAAGTGTGGAGGCCAGGAAACTGTGCTTTATTGCCTTTCACCTGGATTTCTCTTCCCAAGATTTTATCAATTTGTTTGTTGTAAATCCTTTACATTACATTACTTTCATTTGTACCACACAAGTCCACAGCGCTGCTGGATTCTCAATACTGACTGGCCAGTTTGGCTATGAGGAAAATCACCAAGTTTATATTAATGCACTTATTCTTATACGTTATCATTTCTTTAGTAACAGCTTATACTGGTACCTGTATGGTGAATGCACCACGCGAGATGTAAACGAATTAAAAAATGTGTATAACTGTAGATATGGCAACATTTTCTGTGTGGAGACGATGTTTCTATAGCACTTTTCGAAGGAGTCTCCAGTGTCATCACTTCTCTTGTTTACATGACTAGCTGTTAACATGACGTCGCGGTTTCGTGTTAACATGACAAGCTGCATTTCTTTTTGTCTTGTTAACTTCAAGAGAGAGAAAAAACAGAGGCTGGTGAGGGAACGACTGCTTATAGCATCTATAATGTAGATTTCCACAACATTAAATGTAACTCTAAAAGGATAAAAGATACGATGTGTCTTTCTTTAAATAATAGCAATGTAAAGATTGATGCATACAAATAATACAAGTAAAACGAAAATGTAAAAAGTACATTCAGAAGCTAGCTAGTTAACTAGATCAACCACTAACTTGCTAACATATAAAGGTTTTAGCTAGCTAAGAACATTCTCAGTTAGCTATTTTAGCCTTGAAGTTGCAGCCTAGCTAGGTAGGAGAGTTTAACTAGCTAGGTAGGAGAGTTAATTTAGCCACCTCAATTTTCTACAGTAGCTAAGCTATAAATTCAGAGGTATTGTGGTTAGAACGTGGTTAGAGCTTCATGTTCAGTGCTAAACTCAGTAACTAAAACAGTGTTAGCATTGGAAAATTGCTGTGGTATAAGAGGAATAAAACACTTTGCTTCAGGCCATATTACACCACCTTATTTTTGATTATTTTAACTAAAACAGTGTTAGCATTGGAAAATTGCTGTGGTATAAGAGGAATAAAACACTTTGCTTCAGGCCATATTACACCACCTTATTTTTGATTATTTTCCTATAATAGCAATCCCCTAAACGTGCTATTCTTTACTAATTTGGCAGGTGTTTTTAAAAATAGCAGCTTACTAATTCAGCATATATTTGTCATAGACCTATTTGACATAGATCATACAAATACATGAAAAGCCTTCATACGTGGACTTGTTGATGCCTCCCATTTACACACTGCAAAACTCCAATAGCCAGTCAAAATCACTCTTCATCCTCGCAAACAAAAGCAGCACGTAATGATCACCTCAGCCATTATGCGGAATTGATTTGATCTGGTCCATGGGACTGTGGATTTTTTTTGGACAAATACACAGAGAGAGAGAGATAGAGAGAGAGAGGTCAGCTACGGATATACCGGTGAACTGAAGCGTTATCTAAACAAAAAAGAAGAGTTAAAGGAAGACAGCCTGGAGCACTGGTTGTCCTTTAATTGCCATTTACATACCGGAGGGATCATTCATTTCTAATTCCCCTATTACACCCCCATTGTGAGCTTGTGCCAATGTCAGTTCTCATCAGCGTCACAGATCAGAGATCATTGTGGATTCACCGCCATGTCCTATTAA
Organism: Pangasius djambal; assembly: GCA_022985145.1. NCBI lineage: Eukaryota > Metazoa > Chordata > Actinopteri > Siluriformes > Pangasiidae > Pangasius > Pangasius djambal. The sequence goes on from CM040995.1 coordinate 2,860,402, forward strand.
AAGCCTTGGGATGGCTCTCTGTCTATATCGACATAACTCTTTAGTTTAAAAGAAAGTTATCAGTGCATAAGTTCAGATGTTTTAGAATATGATTCATGCCCTCGGCTTAACCTCTATTTGACCCCACCGGAAAAGCACTAATGTTTTAAACGATCCAAGCCAAAGAAATAATGAAGCCTCCTAGCTAATTCACGTCTTTTTTTTTTCTTCCCCTTTTGTGCATTGTAAGGTTCGCAGATCAGTTCCATCATCCATTTCCTTGTTATCGAACGTTTTATCGAGGAAGTGACAGCCAGAGCAGTTTGTCATTTCTGTTCGAGTGGCTGTGGTGGAGGTTAACCCGGCGTCGTTATAACCGCTGTGACAAATGTGACACGCTAAAGCCAGGCGCTGTCACCTAAACCCTATGGGAGGAAGCTGGAACACTCCAAATCTCTCTCTCTCTATCTCTCTCTCTCACACACACACGCACACACACACACATTCTGTGCTGGGATGCATCCTCTCATTCAGCTACTCTACAGAGAGTGGATAATCCCCTTAACCTATCCATTTCGAACGAATCTACTGTTTGCAAACATGCAGAGAGAGAGAAAGAGAGAGAAAGAGAGAGAGAGAGAGAGAGAGAGAGAGAGCTTGATTGGATTTTGTGGTGATGCCACTATCCGAAGAGTTCCCCACGGAAAGATTCATGCAGTGTGTAATTTCATTTGGCCGTCTGTAAAATGATGATAAACGGGAAGGCTGTGATCCAGTTGTGTCATTTCATTCAACAATTCAGTTGTCATACTTCCGTAATCTTTCCTCTTTATGTGTGACAACAGGAGATTCGGTTAGATATAGCTGTCAACATATTAGCTAACAAGCTAGTGTTAGCAGTAAGGATTGTGAACATTTATTAAGATGAATTAAAAATCCTCTCAGAAATATGTCAGGTTAGCTTATATATCTTTTAGCTAGCTAACAGTATCTATGAACAACGTGAACATTTATGAAAATGACTTTAAATCCTCTCAGAAATCCTAGCACTTTAGCATATGTTACATAGCTACATAGCACTAGCAGTGAATATTGCAAGCATTTATGTGTCTGACTTAAAAATCCTGCCAGGTTAGTTAATGTTAGCCACCTGGCTAGCATCCTCTCATTTTAAGTGAACATTGGACAAAAATTATAAACAAGACTTTAAATCCGCTCAGAAATCCTGTCGCATTAGGCTATGCTAGCTATCTGGATAAGATTGTAAACATTAATAAATATGACTTTAAATATTCTAAGAAATATGTCAGAATGGTTTATGTCAGTTAGCTGGCTAACTTTTTTTTTTTTACAAAAATGACTTCTCAGAAATCTTGTCAAGTTAGCTCAGGTCAGTTAGCTGGCTAGCAATATCTGTAAATGTTTATGACTATGACTGTAAATCCTTTCAGAAATCCTATCAGGTTATTTGAAACACTTTGGTGGCTAGCATTATCTGTAAACATTGTGAATATTTATGAAAATGACTTCAGAATCCACTCAGAAATCCTCACAAGTTAGCATGTGTCAATCAGCATTAGCAGTATATATTATGACAATTTATTACTCTTAATCATCTATGAACACCGTGAATGTGTATGAATATGACTTTAAAGCAGGTTAGCATGTCGAGCAGCATCAGCAGTAAAGATTGTGATAATAAAATATTGACTCTGCGTAGTGTGTCTATGGTAAAAATCGCATTTTGACCAAAATGTCAGACAGCTGACACAATGATGACGCCTGGGTTATATTTTTTTCCCAGACTGTAACAGGGAGATCCACACAAACGAGTGAATTGCTTAACTATGTCACGCACTCCAAAGTCAGGGGTCAAAGGTCACAATGTCACACTGAGCTCATCGTTAAAGTATTAAAGTTGACCTGCACTAACAAAACTGTAAAAGTGCAAGGCTAGGGTATTCAGAGTAATTACACACTGAAGCGGTGAAGAATATGTTTAGAAAAAAAAAGGCAACCGCCTCTCGGACAGGCTAAATTACATATTGATCAGTTTTAATTGCATTTCAGTCATCAGGAGCTGCTTTTGAAATTCATAAAGAAGAAATAATGTAGGTTTTTGTGCATGATTAGCTTCGGGCCATTCAAACGAATTCCATCACTTAACCCGCAGTCAAAGGGGATTATTGAGCTTTATGACGCAGCCACTGAAATATCAATAGGACTGAATAGAGGGTTATGGACTTTCTTTCTTTTCTGTACTGCTCTTTTTTTTTAATCACAAAGAACGACCATCAAGGCCACTGATAACACACACTTACTTCTGCGTCAAATCCACACACATCCACACTTGGGGATTCTATGTACTGTATATAAAATATACCGTATACTAACACACATGTTCATGCACCATGTCTTTTAAAAAAACAACTAGTGCTCATTGTTTTACAAATAGCTTGCTGCTCATATTGCATTCCACACTCTGGCATGCAGAGCAATAGCACGGCTGCCAATTATGAATGATAGAGTCTTGCAGATTTATAGCGCAGGGCCCGGGTGAGTGCTAATCATTCACTTCAGTACAATGGCAAAAGGTCAGCGAGCTGACTCGCCTGCAATAAATCACCTTGCAATGAGAGGAGAGCGCATTTCAGATAATATATTTTTAAAAAAAAGCCAACGACTTTTTCTCCACAAAGTCATTTAAAACAAAACGGTTTAATCATCTGCATTTATTCATTTGCCGTAAGTTATGAGTGACGCAGGATTCAATCTAAGCCTCAGAGTCAACAGTGGATTTAAAATGACATGCTCTTAGTCACTAAAGACCTCAGCATACTTCATACAGAGACGACGTTCCATGAATATGGCGTAATTGTGGAGCAAATGGACATTGGACATTGTGGAGTCTTCGCTTGCTGGGTCGTGCACATGGCAGCTGGGTGAAGCCCACGGGTTAACATGCTCTGCAAGAAGGCCTGTGATTGGTCGCTACAAAACGAGGCATGCCCAAGCCGACTAATCCTAATTTAACAGTCTAACATATCACATCTTTTCCTTTTCTCTTTGTAAATATGGAACCAAATTAACAGTTCTTCCTATTTCTCAGGTTCTATTGTTTGTTTATGTACTTCCAAAAAACTCACCATATTATATACTGTTTGGAGCAGGCATTCTTCTTCCCCTAGTCGTGGAAGTTGTCATGAGATTTTAATAGCGCCACCTTCAGCACTGGAGCACTCTGTACAAAGTTAAATCCTCTTACACTACACCAATTTGGTAATGATAAAATTTTTTACTTAATAAACATATCTCAAACTTGTTATCCGGTTATAGTTACATTTAATGTTGTGAACCTCCTGAAACATTAGTTCCTGTTATCACTTATGTTCTAGCAGCTATAAACAATTGTTCCTTCACTGTTCTCTCTATTTTCCTGCTCTTAAAGGTCAGAAGACTAAAAACAATCTATGCAGCTTGCCACGTTGTCAAGAAACGGCAAAATCCTCGGTCTGAAGACTTTCCCCCGGCTGTTCTCTGGCTGTTCCCGAAGCGCTGGCACTGAAGACTCCTTCCATAAAATGTTAATTAAACATATCCTTACAATAAATATGATCATATCAATGATTATACCTGCAGGTTATTCTGTTTTTAAATGCCAAACCTTCTTAAATCTGTGTATTACTAGACTTTAATTATGTGGCTCATCAGCTGTACAAGTCTCTGTGTAAGTTGTTACCATAGAAACAATGACGTATTATTATAATCCTGTGATTTGCAGCTGCTGTTACAGAAAATTAATCAACACCTTCTGAGCAAATCAGAACCAATTCAAGAGTGCTGTGGTAAAGCATAATGAAATATAGTAAAATTGGTTAGTTTCCAGTGATTAAAATCACATCTCTATGATTTCCAGTGCCTCCAGTTACTCCATATGTGTTGCAAGTAAAAGCAATGTGTATATATATATATATATATATATTTTTGCATTTGGGGATTTCAGTTACAGTCTGACTTTCCTGGTGTTAATCAGATGAATTTGATGAAATTCAGGCCCGTCTTGGAGAGCTATTGATTTCTCCGCTTCCTCCTTTAGAGGATGCAGAAAATGAGACATGAAATTTATGGTCTTCATAAAAGTTTTAGTAAATCAGGCCATTCAAAAGGACCCTATCGACAGAGTTTCATTACTATACCTAGTGTTGTGCAAAGTGTTTGGATTATCAGCAATAAGAGCCTCCTTGGCCTTGCTGTAAATAATAGGTCATTTGGAACATTTGGAAGTTTTAATCATGCAATACATCTCGTGTTCACGGGGTCTGTTACGAGTGACTGCTTATCTGGTCTTTTGGGATGGATTTCGACTCTGTTTCATTGCACACATTGCACTGGTTAATAAGGTATGGCATTGATTTCTTTATATTGTAGTGTTATGAGTGTCTGTGATTTATACAGTTAAATATCCGTAGAGCTCAATCACATGCCTTTACCTCCAACTTCTCTGGGAAAAAGCATCGAAAACGTCACTCTAAGATTGTTTTGCTGTCTGCTACGGATGGAGTGTTCCAATTAACTTGTTGACTATCATTTCAAGTCAGTATGAGTTTATAGGTCATAGCTATAATTCTGCAAATGCCCAATGTGAACACTTGGAGACATGCTATAATAGGAAAATAAGCAACGACAAGGTGGTGTGATGTGGCTCAACACGGAACAGCGTTAATATTACCATCCCAAAGACTATTTACTTACATACAGCACCACAGCACTGCTGGGTTCTTGATTCTGTTTGGTCAAAAGGTGTTGATTAATTTTCTAGAAAAGCAGCTCTGTCAGGAGTTCTGACACTACGTCATCGTTTCTATAGTAACAACTCATTCACAGGGATTTGTATGGCATCTAAGGCTAATGATAAACAATTTTAAAGATGTGTTCTTTACAGAACATCAGCATGTCCTGAAGTGTTTTATTCCTCTTATACTACTGCCACTTATCCATTTCTTAAAATTTAAAGAACATCATACTGTTTTATGTTTATAGCTACATTTACTGTTGTGAAACATTTATAAACCTTGTCATGTTCCCAAGAAATTATTATTATTAATACATCTAAATATCTGTCAGGCCTTGAGTACATGCATCTTAGCTGCTCTCTTTCTGGAAAAAGCATCTGAAAGCTTCAGCAGGGTTTTATGTCTAAGCCCAGAGGGTCGTTCTCCTGACAGACTATTAACTTTTTGACTGGCGTTTCAGCTGACATCGTCTGTCCTTCAGCGGCCGCTGTCAATTCCTCGCTGCGCTAAGCTGCACATAAATACTGGTGTGGATATGAACAAGAGTGTTCAGCAGCTTCCGAGCACGCTCTTAAGCTCACGCAGCAGCCCCATAAAGATAAACAGCCAATGCTGATTTTCTCCCTCTCTGGCAAAAAAAAAAAAAAAAAAAAGCGGGTCGGTGAATAAATGAGTTGGAACATCCACAGTGCGAAGAGATGATGCTGACAGCGTTGCTCAGAATCCTCTCTCGTGCATACCTCCATCGATAGAGTTTTACTTCATCTCCTCACCTCGTTGCGGAAGGAAACAAATCATTTCAGCCTGGACGAATTCAGCAAGTTCTTTTGAAAAACGGCTCGGGCGTAATACTGAAGTGATGGAAACTTTGCAGCGCTCCTTACTTCGGCTCTCACTTTAATTACTTGTTTGTCGTTTTTTTTTTTTTTTTTTAACTTGGAAAGAAAATATGGCTGACAGCCTTTATGGGTTGTGGGGACACAAGAAAAAGGAAGAAAAAAAAGGCCTGACCTGGTTTTATCTGCCCTTGCGTGCGCATCGGTGTAATGATGACAAAACGGGATGTTAACTAATGATTAGCAGAAATGGTCGCAGTTAATTAGTCGGCTCTTTCGTTTATCGTTCCATTTGCACATTTTGGGGAGCAATCGTTATTAATTAGGGCCATCATGCCGAAAGGGGCGAGGTGGAACCCTACAGCCAAGTTAATCAGCCTGCAATGAAAGCTCCATTATCCTGTCCCATCGTGTTGGCCGGTGATCTATTAGCATTATCTAAAAGCTGCATTGGGATCAAAGAAGGGGGGAAAAAAAACGAAAAACGAGACACTAGGGCATAAAGTGGAGCGCTTTGATCGGACCCTTTCTTGGGTCAGTGGTTATACGGGGAAATCGTACATGATATTGTGTGGCCTTTTTTGTGTCATCACGTAAATTTGGTCTGTTGCTATCGAGCAGGAGGGGAGTGTGTCTCGGCATGCTAATGTGGTAATGAGCGAATGTGTGTGTAAAAAGTTTTGGGGCCTTCAGGAGTTTAAAGCTCATGGCTTCAGGAGGTTCACTTTAGAAAATTCACTTTGCATTTCATACTTAACATATACATAACATACAATACAATGTGTATATACATCTAAACAGTATATTAACTGCTTCAACCCTTTTAGGGTCTGTTGATGGGTCAAGGCTCATGCTCACATAGTTTTCTAGGAATTTCCTTACAGATTTATTCACATTATTCAGATTTAAATATGCTTTAAGATGAAGATTATAGATTATATCCATTCAAATAACTCCTTTAAAAAAAGAAAAAAAATTCAGGTATTTCAGGCTTTTTTTCAATCTAGTAAAAAAAACTAAGATATGTTTCACATCTACAGTCACGTCTTAAAGTTTGAGATAAGTAATGGCACTGGGTCATTTTTTTCCCTCTTACTTACTTTTTCTTTTCTCATACTGATACTAAAACCTTGAGCGCTGGTCAGTACTGATTCCCATCTAACACTGAAGCACTTTACAGTTAAAACCTTTCGCACAAAAACCACTTACTGTATAATAAATATAATAAAGCATAAAGTATGAATATAATCAAATCAATCTTAACAAGAGAAAAACCAGTCAAGTCTTTTTCCAGTTCCATTTCCAGTTCCAAAAACGAATTCCTTTTCCAAATCCAATCCCAACACTGAGCATGAGGCGGGAATGCACCCTTGATTGGACGGCATCATTGTAGAGCACCACACACACACACACACACACACACACACACACACATTCACACATGTTCAAACCTAGGGGCAATTTAGCGTAGCCAATCCACCTACTGGTGTGATTTTGGACAGTGGGAGGAAACTGGAGAACCCTGAGGAAACCCACACAGACATGAGGAGTACATGTGAAACTGCAGACGGACAGGAACGCGAGCTCAGGACCAATCCTGTAACTTAAACTATTAGAGATTTGTCACAATATGCAGTAGTGTGCAAATGTCCCAGGCCCATGTAAAGACATGCTGTAAAGCAAAGATGCCTTCCAGAATAATGCAAATAATTTTTTCTACACAAAATGCATCAATAGCTTCAGCTACACTTTGTGCAGGTTTATGAACATTTTGGCTGGTAAGCTTCCTAAGAATCTTGGAGAATCGGACACAGTTCTTCTGGAGACTCTGACTGTCACACTCGCTTCTTGCCAGCATTCTTTTTTTTTTTTTTTTTTTATCTGAAAAATGGTTTTGTTATGCAATATGTTACTTTCTTTAGGTGTTACATTTCTTCTTATCAGGGCACGTTAGGGATGATAACACTAACGGACAGCATCGGAATAGGCAAAAACACACACTAATTACGGATTATGTGTGTTATTTATTCAAATTACATTTTTTTAGTAAAAAAAAAAAGACGAGATTGTGTGTAAACAGGATTTTTGGCTAGATCGATTAAAAAAACGAAATTTAAAAAAAAATCATAAACTTTTTTGGAGAAGGGATGCTTGGTGAAGGTTTTATATATTTTATGATATTTATTAATTTCTAATATATTAGATATTTACTCATTTTTTTTAATGAGTGTCTTACCCAATTCATGCGGCTTCCTGTGTTCTTTTTGGTGTCTCATGAGGTAATGTGTTCACTTTAGTCCATATTTTAAAGCTACTGTTCCAAGTGAATCTATTATATTACATTATGAATCTGTCAAAATGTGTGAGAATGTTTTTAGTCCCTTTTGCTAAAAACCGTCCAGATATGAAGTATATTATCCATGCTAATTGGTAAAATATTTGGATCATATATCATCTCACTTAAATAAATCCATTCCTTATGTTAGATTTTATGTCTTTTATGTACTGTATGTCTTCCAAGTGTTCTGTGTGCTCATATTATGACATTTATTTTGCATCGTTTTGCATTTATATATGAATGGTAGTGTGTTAAAAGAGAAGTGGGGGAAAAAAAACATATATTTCAGGAACTATTAGGAATGAATCAGTAAGAAATGAATGCAAGTATGTATGAGGACTGATTTTATCACTGAAAGTTTTAAAGGGTTAATTTACAGAATTAAAGAAAGCAAAATGTTATTAAAAGTTTAAAAAACACTGAAATTCCTGTATGCTTGCCGTGCACGTTATCTTCTCCGATCCGTGATCGTGATCGCGATCGCTCCCTGAATAAACACCCATGTATATTCTGAAGTGTGTGCGTCCCCGGTGAACGCAAATCGAACGAGATCTGCTCCTCCAAGACTAATACGGTAGAAGAGTGAGGATAGTCATCAGCAACCAGGAACCAGGCACCAAAGTGCATGCTGGGAAATCAATACAGTTTCAGTGGCTTTGGGCTTATTAATGTAAACGAGCACCAATAGTTCGCTGCAGTATGCTAAAGCAGGGTTAGAGTGAGAGAGAGAGTGAGAGAGAGAAAGAGAGAGGAAGAGAGAGCGTGTGAGAGAGCATGAGAGAGAGAGGGAGAGAGAGCATGAGAGAGAGAGGGAGAGAGCATGAGAGAGAGAGAGAGAGAGTGAGACAGAGAGAGAGAGAGAGAGCGAGAGAGAGAGGCGAAATCAATTGAACAAACGAGAAAAATGACTCCAATGGAGCTGATATGAACATTAAAATAAACAAATAACTTTAAAGGAAATCAATCATATAATTTAAAGAGCACACAGCCCAGACCTCGTCCATCTCCCACATGGTTTGCTGGGAATAGAGGATTTTTAATTTTGCAATTGATGTAATGCCAGAATGCAAGCTTTTTTTGTTTTTTTTTGCAGATGGTCGGCATCACGAGAGGAAAAAAAATCAATTGAGTCTGGTTCTGTGCTCTTAAGAGCACTTCTTTTGATATTTACAGCACAGGAGCCGAGCAGCGTGGTGTACATTTACATTTTAAGAGATAAAGAAGTGCCGTGTTTTGTCTTGTTATTGTTAATAGAAAGTGTCGAGTCTTATCCTGTCCTCTCACAGGAAAGAGAGAAGCTGTCTCTGTGTGCGACACGTGAGTCCTAGTGTGTGTTCGTGCGTGCGTGTATGTGTGTGTGTGTGAGAGAGAGAGGGATAGAGAGAGAGATGCACAGAGACACAGAAAGAGAGACAGAAGTAGAGAGAAAGCAAGAGAGAAAGACACACAGACAGAGAAAGACAGAAATAGAGAGAGAGAGACAGAGATAGAGAGAGAAAGACAGAAAGCAAGAGAGAGAGACACACACACAGACAGAGAGAGCAAGTGAGAGAGACACACAGACAGAGAAAGAGAGAAATAGAGGGAGAGATAGAGAGAGACACGCAGAGACAGAGAAAGAGAAACAGAAATAGAGAATGAGATAGAGGAAGCGAGAGAGACACAAATACAGAGAGACAGAAATAGAGAAAGAGAGACACAGAAAGCGAGAGAGAGAGACACGCGAATACAGTGAGACACACAGAGACACAGAAAGAGAGACAGAAATAGAGAGAGAGGCAGAGAAAGCAAGGGAGAAAGACACAGATTGAGAAAGACAGAAACAGAGAGAGAAAGACAGAAAGCAAAAGAGAGACACACAGACAGAGAAAGACAGAAATAGAGAAAGAGAGACAGAGAGAAATAGATTGAGGCAGAAAGAGAGAGAGAGAGACAGAGAAAGCAAGTGAGAGAGACAGACAGAGAAAGAGAAAAGTAGAGGGAGAGAGATAGAGAGAGACAGACAGACAGAGAGAAGTAAAGAGAGACAGAGAGAGATGCACGCACAGAGAGAGAGAGAGAGAGAGAGAGAGAAATAGAGAAAAGAGACAGAGAGAGCTTCTAAGGCAATTTTCAACCCTTTATTTTCTTGATACACAAAGCTGGCGTGTTTTTTTCTCACTTTCTCCGACAGCCAGCCAATCGAGGAAGCATAATTGCATCAGAGTTGCAGGAATATGGGCGAAGGAAGAAGACAGAGGCAGGAGGGACAGAGAGAGAGAAGAGAACAGAAGAGAACAGAAGAGAAGGAGGAGGAGGGAAAATGACCTCAGACAGGTTCATTTCCTGCTGGCGGCGGGACACGGAGGTTAAGACGTAGTGACAGGACACACAGGAAGTGTGTATGTAAATGCGGAGTCTCTTATCAGCAGTATAATTCTGTGCGGCTTCCCTCCATCACGCAGCTAAATTCTATTTAGGCCACGTGATTGTGCAGCGCCGGACTGCAGCTATGTAAATAACACAGGTAATGGTGTAAAAAAGCAGCAGCCGAGTCACACTAAAGTGTTTACATCATTCGAATGATCCGGAGCTCATTTGCGGCGGCACTTTAATAGAGCTCTCGCTGGCGCCGAGTCGCGGGTCACACCGATTTTCCTTCCACACCACAACTCCAGAGAGAGGAAGTCTAGACTCTAGCTTCTCAACTTCGCATCATGGAACAAACTTCAAATATTTCAAATATTTCAAAGGAAATCTGACATGTTCGTACTTTTTTCCCAAGTGACTTTGTGAAAAATAATATTACTATTCATGATGTTTTGGTGAAATATATCTATTTTTATATATTCATGTTTTCTAAAAGTATAGATGTAAAAAAAAACCACAATTATTTATTTTTTTTGCTTAATTCACTTATTCACAAGTTAAAAAAACGTGCAAAAGTGCTTTTGAACATGCCTTGAATTGCGTATAAAAGTAAATTGTAGAAGAAAAAGAAAAAAAAAAGAGTTATTTGTCTTTACATCACATCTGGCGATGAAAAATTTACTTGGGAGAGTAAATTTAAAAGTTAGAAAAAAAAAATCAGAAGTGAAAAGTGAACACAAATGAATGAAAAATAAATCAGATGTGAGAATAAGTTAACCACGTGGAAAAAAATCAATCAATTAAAAATTAATTGTGAAAAAAAAATCGTGTGGAAAAAAAAAACTCATTTGAAAAAAAAGTAAAAAATAAATTGATACTGTGGGGAAAAATCTCACGAAATAAATTAATCATGTGAGGGAATAAATCACGTGAAAAAATTTGAAGAAAAAAAATCACATGCAAATAAATGAATCCTGCATGGAAAAAAATTCACACGTGAAAATTGATCCTGTGGGAAAAATCACGTGATATAAATGAATCGGGGTGGGGAGGGGGGTCTCACGTGGGAAAAGAAATGTGGAAAAAAATGCGCGTGTAAATAAATGAATCATGGAAAAAAAATCATAAGTGAAAAAAAAAAAATCACAAGAAAGTTAATTAGTTATGTGGAAAAAAAAATCAGGTGTGAAAATGAATTAAAGATATGGAAAAAATTCACATGTGAAAAGTTAATTATGGGGGGAAAAAAATCACACGTGAAAAAAATTAAACATCACAAAAATCACATGCAAAAATAGAAACACGTGCCCTACACGTGAAAAACACACTCAACACATCACAAAAAAATCAAATGAAATAACACCGCATGCCTACATGTGAAAAACTGACATGAAAATAAAATAATGGTGTCAGAAGTGAAAATAATAACACATGCATTACATGAAAATACGACGTTTCATCACATGAAAAATTTCACACTTCTAGTTTAGAGCCCTTTCTTACAGAGAAAGACTTTATTGTCGGGTTCCGCAGAGAACATTTAAGGTTCCTCCAAATTATTGATAAATAAATATTAATAAAAAGGTCACTCACCACAACAGCATACCACATTGAGTGTTTTTAAATTTCATTTATATTTAATTTTTTTTTAAAAACAATTGCTAGAATTGTAAGCGAACAGTCTGACAGAGTTCACTTAGTCACTTTAGAATTTCTCATTTAATGTGTTTTTTTCTGTTTATGAAACTAATTATGTAATGAATGTAAAGATCTCATGCATTATTTATGCAAATGAATCTAATATAAAAGAATCAAAAATCTTGTTATGGAATATAAAAATGACATATAAATATAACATATGAAAGAATATAAAAGTCTAAAGATTTTAATGAATTTCTGAGTGAGATTTTGCTTTAAATTGTTTTCTTTCTCCAGAAATTCCTCACAATATGAACATTTTCCAAACAATCCTGCCTCAAAATTCCCGCTTCCTTTAATATCAGTGTCATCATTATATAGAACTTGATATTAGAAATGATATATTTATTACATATTCGCTGCTAAATGTTTCATTCTGACCTCAGTCTGAAATTAAACACATGAATTCTTTAACTGATGCTAAAGTCGTCGCATACTTCACCTTTAATTTACTCTCGTCCACCTGCTGCTCCCTCGCTCCCTCACTTCCTCTCCAGCTCCCTCCTCCTGAAGAGCGTTTGTTCTGCAATAACAAAAAAATTGAATTCTTTTTAAATAACACGAACCTTTTCTCTTTAATTTACTCTAAATGAAACAATAGTAATGTCATTTATTATTATTCTTTTTAATCAGAAATCCAGGGTCTCGTCTCATATCGACCCCCCCCCTCCCCCCGTTTCATCTTCATCTTTATTTCTTTTCCTCCTTTCTCTTCTCCGGCTTTGTGTCTTCCTCTTCTGCCCTCTTTCATTTTTAATTACCGCCGTCCCGTCACCTCTCGCTGAATTTGTGACATGCTGGAATTAAGCTCAGGAGGCCTCGGAGCCGATTATATGCAAGGAGACGGACATCACACTGACCTGAGAGCAAGGTCAAAGGTCATAGAGAGAGAGAGAGAGAGAGAGAGAGAGAGAGAGAGAGGGAGAGAGAGAGAGACCAGACCCAGGGAGCCATTTTGTCCATAATGACAAGCCACGGGCAAAACAACTGCGGCTTCAGGGATAGTAATGATGACTAGTGACTATGAAGAGATGACTAGTGTACAATGAAGTTGTTGAGCGTCAGATGGGCCAGTAAAGTTGAGAGAGAGAGAGTGTGTGTGTGTGTGAGTGTGTGTGTGTGTGAGTGTGTGTGTTAAACAGTGGTTCCATTAGTGCCAGTTTGATGGAAATAGTAATTGATGGGTCAGCGCATTTTGGACTTGCGCTTAAAGCTGTGTTAATTGTCATAAGAAGTTTAAATTGATTGCCCCCTCCTGCATTAGTACATAAATTTGAATTGATTAATGCTCTGTTCTGAAATGAGCGCGCTCGGTAAATGCGGCGGACGTGCTGCTTTATTTATTGGGTTCATTAATGCACGGGGCCTTGGGACGACAGGAGAGGGGTGGGGGGTGGGGGGGTGTGTTAGAGGGGTTAGATCTCACACACACACACACACACACACACACACACACACACACACACACACACATCAGCTATGAAGAATTTATTCAAATGATATAAACAAAGAGTTATAAATCAATAATAAATGTGAAACCAATTACATGGACAGAAAGAACAGTAAAACATAAAGGATGTATATGTGACAGTATGAACACTAATCATAATGAAATACAATGATATGTAGTGTGTTCGTTGTGGGGGGAAATAATAACAATAATCATAATAATCATAACACATTCATAAACATCTCACGTTATTATTATTATTATTATTATTATTATTATTATTATTATTATCATTGTTGTTGTTGTGTGGTTGTTGCTCTTGTTGCTGCTGATGTCATTAATAATAATAATAATAATAATAATAATAATAATAATAATAATACATGAAAAATGTGTAGATTGATAAACCCTTTTAAAAATTTTTAAGGGTGCACAAAGATCTAGCCAAAGAAGAGGCAATGCACTCATTCAATACGTATTTACAAATTAATTTTTACATCTAAAAGCATGACAAAACTTTATTTTTAGTCAAAACCCAAGTCAAGTGTTCACCTTTAGAAAAATGACAACATTTTATATCTGTGTTACCATTAATATTGAGCTATATTTGATATTTCTTAGAAACCGTTTTGTCTGTTTACACTACAGTAGAAGTACAGAATAGTTTTTCTATTTTATATAAATGTTAAAATAAAGGTAGTTCTTGTTAGTGTACTCTTGGACTTTTGGGCCCTGTGGTATAAGACTTGCTTTCTGATACACCACCACGTGAGGCACCATATGAACAAGATCAACACAAGATCAAGATCAACACCAACAGGAAAAATGAATGACTGGGTAAAGATTTGTGTTATTAATTCAGTTATGAAATGCAGAGGGAGTCATCTTGATTGGCGTTCTGTTAAATATTCACCCATATGGTGGCACTAGTGAGTAGCTGTGTGTGAATCCTGCTGTATCTGTTTTTACACATGGTTGTGAGATCACACACACCACCGTGTGACACTTTGACACTCTGAAGGCTGTGTGTTGAGAACCAAAGACATAGTGGAAACTCACCGTGCTCTCACTGGATCGCTATCAAATCATTTCCAGCTCCACATTATGGGATTTCATAGCGATTACATTTTATACGATTCTGCTTCTTTTAGTGCCAGATAACTTACTTTCACCCTGATTTGCGAGTAACGTTTAATCAAAGTCATGCTGCAGCACAGCTTTTCTGTTATTGTTCTTTAAACTGGATTTGGACCTTCTCATAACTCTTTACTGAGATAAATGAAACTGTGGAGGAAATGTTTTTAAATTTTTAGTTTTACACTCAGGCTACAAGGATAATGCAACTAACTACCCATATAACTACTATTACTAACTACTGTAACTAACCACTAAAGCAAATCTATCTCACCCAAAATATTTTCTGTAATATCTTCCACACAGACTTACTGATGTGGTTAGTATACATTAACACTTTCTGTCAGGTATATACGTAGTAGTAGTAGTGGAAACAGCAAATTGTGAAAACCAACATGTCCACGTTTAAACTAAAAATTCAACTCCGAATTTCATTACGAAATAAACCTTGGACACCACAGAAGATCAATTGTCAAGTTGTTGAGCGTGGATTTTTCCTTCAGTGAAACAAAAACACAATCAGACTCTGCAATGAGACACTGACACATCATGGTATAAACAGACAAATTAATCAATGGATTAACACAGGACAGGTGAACACACTCAGGCAACAAATCAAATACAGGATGCGGGGGAGGAGAGATGACTAGAACAGAAATGAAACAGACATGCATCATGACATAAGCATGAACAAAACCTCGGCGTTATTGTTGGATCCCATCTTGCACGGCTTCCCTTTTCCATCTTTTCCGTTAACAATTACTTTATTAGAATTGTAACGAAAGAAGCAAATTTCAGACGGCAAACACATCATGGAGAACTTTCTTAAAATGATATATTATCAAGCTCTGCGCCAGCATATCGCGTAATTCCATGAACTTCGATTCACTTGTTTTTGAGAACGTACGTTTCGTCACTAGCACTAAGTGCACTAGCGCTCTCCTACCAATAACAGCATAAAAAATGCAGCGAAGGCATCATGTTCTCTGCGTAGCTACAGATGCTCTTATTGACATGAAGGAGGCCAAGATGAAGCACTTTAATATGTTAAACCCCCTCGAGGGGCCACGCTGTAGCAGGAGAGGATACGCACAACCCTTACTGTTCTCCCGCCTTCTGCTTTTACAACTGCATTTGATGGCACTTCATTGCTACACACTGCTATATTTCAGCAACTAAACAAGTCTCTCTCTATTTCGCTTCATATATCCTTACCTGCTTTTATCCAATTAGAAAGACTTGGAAAGACTTTGCCACAGGAGCTTTGAGAATAATATATGTCCATAATGGTTCTGAAAAATCAGAAAGAATAAATGTGGCTAATATATTTAAGAAAATGTCCAGTCTAATCACCAACTCATAATACATGCTTTCCCATGAAGTTTTTTTTTTAATTTTTTTAAAGATGCAGCATTCATACCTAATGATCTGTGATCACACAGCAAGGGGCGATGAGGATTCATCTTCATGGTATTTATGGTGATGAGCATGGTGGTGTGATAATCATTTTTAGAACACTGTTGAATTCTTGATTCTGATGAGTCAGAAGGTACTGATTAATTTTGACACTAGCTCCAGCTCTCATTCAAATTACAGGTTTGGATTCGAAAAAAATGTGTAATCGTTGATCTGGTGAAGTTTAGGAAGTGCACACAAATGTTTGTTTAACATTTTTTGAAATGAGTCTCCAGTGTCAAAGACTTTGCAACAGTCAGAGGTAAAGTCAAAGTTGAACTTTTTCCAAAACAGGAAAGTCTTCCGGAATTTGCACTTTGCGGTTTCTTGGTAACATGGCAAGTTGCATTTTTACTCATTACCTTTAAGAATGAGCAAAGATAAAAGATGGTGATGTAGCGGCTCTTTATATTATTCATTATATTATATCATGTGTAATATAACAGGAACTAACTTGTTTGGCCGGAAATGTTCTTCAGCTGTGCAAGGAAAAATATATGATACATGATACAAGTGATACACAAGTAATAGTGTAAATATTTTTTTTTAACTATAATTTCCCTGTTTCCTGACTTCATTGCTCCCAAAACAAGAAGTAACAATGCAAACTGAGATGTCATTAATATTATCTATGAATAGAGAAATCCTTCATCCTGATGGTAAGAAAGTCCTCAACAATCTGATCAGCCAGTTTCTTCTTGGTTTCTCCAGTGTACTTGAACTGATTGCACCGTTTGCAGGAAAGACAAAGAACCAACTCCGTGTTTGTGAGTCCATAAATATATATAAATTGTAAGAACTTAATATACAACAATACTCAGTTAGTCATATATCTCCCCAGTAACAGCCCAATACAAACTGGGAAATCGGTTTTCTCTTCGGCTATATTAATGCATCAGTGATGATCTTCAAAAGGAGTCCCTTCCTATTCCATAAACGGTGTCACAACATAATCCGTCCCCTCAGCTGCTGCTTGGAAGCTATTTGTATGCCGCCTTGCCCTCCGCTCTATTAATCTTGCTATATGAACAGTTAGTCAGCCTGATGGAATCGGACCCAACGAGCCGGACCCGGGCCGAGATAAAGCTCATTCATCTTGATTTGATTCGTCGCTGACGTGAAGGCGCAGGGGGAGGATGACAGAGGTTAAGTCAACGAGTGCCCATTGCTTGGCCTCCTGCTCTTTGTGTCCTCCCCTTTTCTTTTTTAAGTGTCTCTTTTTTAAGGAGAGAGCAGCAGGGGGCCTGATGTCGATTTCACGGGGCCACAACGTGGAACATTCGATAAGTTTTCCGCTCGGCTGGTTTCATGGCTTACATCTCTGTCGTGTTGCTTCGGAACAATGGTGTCAGTGGATATGGCTATGTTCTATCTCATTGTCGCACACACTCTCTACCTTGCTTGCTCTCTTTCTCAAGAGCAGCTAGTAGAAATGAGACAAATATGTCACACGTCATCCCAGGGGCCTGTTTGACATCAGAACTGTCTGACTTTTTAAATATTCATGCTGCCCGTTTTTTCTCTGGCTGTTACTTCAGCGGCTGTGTTCCAACACAACGTTTCGCTTGGAAATCATCTCATTCGTCTCTGCGTGCAGGGCTGTTTATTTTCCGAGCGCGCTGAAGCAATTAGCATCACGGATTAGTCTTCGCAGGACAACTAGAAGATCAGATTCCTCTGCTTGCATTTAACCACCCTCACAGCCAGGGCATGATCTCATCACACACACCAGCACTGAGTACTTCCATGCCCAGCAGTGTGTCTGGATTCGCCCCTCACTGCTACTCGTGTGCTCAGCCTTTCTCCGATTACACACGCACTGTCGGCCGCTCTTACAGGAAGTGCTGCTACATTAGTTCCATTACATTAATTACCAATGTTTAATTCCTACAATGCAGCACGCGAGCCGTGCATGAGTCATAGCCGTCCATTTCCGTCCCATCTTTAAATAGAGGAGGCGCCCTGCTAATGGTGCGCAGTCGATACGGGCCTCGTTTTCACCCCCGTGTAGCATGGAGGTTAAACATTAGCACTTTATGAATCCTCTGGCTTTTGTAAAGGTTTGAATACAGACAATATGTTTATATGTTTATAGGGCCCTTGATGGCATTGATTCTACAAGTCTCTGATTTACATCATTTTCATCCTCCATTCAGTGGCCCTTGTGCTCTGTGGGTAGGGCGGAGTCTCCGTGGAATAGACCACGCCCTTTAGGATAAAATTGATCAGACAGAAGAACTTTGTGTTGATTTGCAGTGATACAGTGAAGTGGAGACAGCTTATGTTAGCAGAAATAAATACCCCCCCCACACACACACGCAGCATAGCAGCATAATTGGTTACCCCTCTGTATGTATGAAAAAAGGCTTTGATGAAGGAGATAAGTCTAGGATGGAGGATTGAGACAAAGCGCGGCAATGCTGTTAACATCCTCGTACACAAATACGTATGCAATAAATGTCAGAGCGACAGACAGCACTGGCGTGTAATAACTTCAGCTCAGCGAAGCTTTGTCACTTTTTACACAAGGATGCCGTGCTCCATCAGCCATGTGACTCAGGGCCATAAGATGAATACAGCTCAAAGTGTTGCTGGGAGTGAGAGAGTGAGAAAGAGAGATAGACAGACAGAGAGAGAGAGAGAGAGAGAGAGAGAGAGACAGACAGCAGCTAAGCAGGCATGTAGCCAGCTCTCTGACTGGATATAATGGATTTATCACATAGCTTATTTCATGCCCCCTGCTTTTGATTTATGAATTTTGATTCGAGAGCCGAGTCCTGCACATATCGATTGCGGGAAGTGTCAGACAGACGGAGGGTAATTCCACTCTGGACGGGGGGAAGCACCGAGACCCTCCTTCTACACCCACTCAACTGTCAACCGGTTAAAGTGACACGAGACCGTCACTGTGTGTGTGTGTGTGTGTGTGTATACATGTGTGTGTGGGAATGTTTTTATATCTTGGTGGGGACACAAGGAGAGGAAAATCTCCTTGAGGAGACACAAGGAAAAGTGCAGCTTTTATTAAAAAAAAACAAACTTGTGGATATTGAGGTTAATTAGCTGTGTTAATAATTATGCCAATGGAAGGTCCTTAAAAGGATAGTAAGACAAACACGGATATGTGTGTGTGTGTGTGTGCGAGTGTTCTGGCCTGGATTTTTCGTATTGGTGCAATAGCAATGCGTAAACAGACAAAAATCGCACATCGTAAAAAAATTCTTTAGTCGTGAATTGAGATTGCCGGTCTTAGTATGCATAGTGATGACAAAGTTCTAGCAGTTCAGGATTTTTTTTACAGTAAAAACTTCGACGCGTGTCTAAAATCCACCAATAGGAAGACAGCGTAGGATGACATCAAAGTCACAACATAGCTACAAATACAAGAGTGGCAATGGTGAGACATAAACGAAACATGATAATGGACATGAGAAATATCCATATTATCTCAAGCTCACTGTTTGTTTTTATGTTTTTACCTCGTTTTCTGCACAAGCTGATTTCTGGATGATATAAGCGGGACGCAGCAATTCTCTTTCATCGCAGTTCTATTGCTAGAGGAGCTTCATCATATGATCTGGCATGGAGAACACATGATATCGGACGGTCTGTTATAAAATTTGACCAAGATGTTGTTGTTATTGGGAGTAATCATTTTTAAAAGACTGTTGTACTTGCAAAAATGACTTCTAACAAAAAAATTGCACAAACAACGAAGCACATCCTAACAACCTGTAATGTTCTTACTCGCTGATCGTGCCGCTGGGACGTCTCTGCAGGCCAAAGGAAGTGTGTGCGTGCACGTTGGCGTGCACAGTTTGGAAATCATGCCCTTTGAGGTTTGGTTGTTCTGACTTCACCAGATGAGACAGGGATAATGGAATGTCATGCTGTCAGGTTCGAGGCTGATTAGGGAGTGTTTGTTATTTATTGATCGCCTTTCATGGCAAATTATCTATGCACAGGTCGGCGCTGGCGTTCTATTCACGGGCCTCCCATGGCCGCCTGCTCCCATCCTGCCCACCCCGGAAAAATCAATGAGCACAAATAAAATGGAATTTTAAAAAATGGGATTGTGAAATTAGCAAACATCTCGACGCGGCCGGTGACACACGCATATGTTAGCATTTGGACTCGCGCTCTCTTACATCCAATTACGCTGACTTCCTTGATGCCCCCTGTTTCTGCACGATTTCCATTATAATTGCTTTTAATGTGCCTTTAAATGATTCTGTTTAGCATGAGAAACTGGAACGTCCAGTCGCATTACGCAGCTGCGAAGCTGCCCGAAGTTACAGGAGTCAAAGCCAAATCTTGGAAGAATCACAGGGAGCCATTATCAATGAAGAGCAGTTAAAGCGATTCATAGCCTTCTTTCATGCGACGCTAGTAAAAGCGTATTGGAGTTTTTGGATTACAGGGTCCCGTAATCATACATTGCCGGGGATATGTTTTATTCTGTCGTAGTGTAGCTAAAAATGGAGGAAGTCACTGTGAAACCATGACCTTCTTCCAATGACAGGTTCCAAAAACAGCATGCTAAGACATATTTACGGTTCAAACCCTTTTCCAGCCCATATAAGCTTTGTGATGTGTGATCTATATGTGTGTGTGTGTGTGTGTGTGTGTGTGTGTTTGGGGATTGTGAGAAGGAGGGGGGTTTTCTTTGATAACATCAGCCTTTTACAAGAGGGCAGTAATTGTGGCGTTGTTGTCTGAAGCGGGCACGGCTTCCCTCCATCTTTCCGGCTGAGATTACTTCCAGGCTTTCTTTGTTCGGACATTTTCGGGTTGCTATGACGTCAGGCACACCCGGTGTGACAGAGCAACGTTGCGTTGCCCGTTGTGTTTGCTCGCACGCCTGTCCGTACTGCATTGACTTCCTGTCACCACCTCACGCTTATTGTTTGTGAGTTTGATTAAAAAAGAAGGAGGAAAAAAATGCAATTACTCAAGCCTGAGGGAACAGACTGCACCGCTCATACCGATAATCATGACTAATGTGACATTGTGTTGCCACAGTTCTGCGACAGAAAAAAAGGTTAAATATATTTCAGTACGTCGATCCGGATTCAAATCGCCTAGTGATGAAGTCTTCCTGCAGTTTTAGATTTTCATTCATTTGAACCTCATTGGTGTGGTGATTTGCCAATGAGTTAACAGAATGCCATGTAAAAATTCAAATTCCTACATTTTTTTCATGAGATCAGAGTGCAAAACAAGCAAACAAACAAACAACTCTGCAACCGGTTTGGAAAACCGAGGTCTATAAATATCGCTCTTGCGCGTTTTTACTCAGTGGACCCAAATAATGTATAATTTGGCTTGCTGTTTATCATTTCCTCATGCTATAGTTAAAGCTTGTATAAAAACTACTGATAAGGCACTTTTTATACTTTGTATACACACACACGCACAGACACACACACACACACACACACACACACACACACACACACACACACACACACTATATACAGTATACTATGAATAATGTGTGTGTTTGTGTGCAGTCTCCTAATCGCCCGTGCTGAAACAGCTTCCAGATGTGCCTGGCTCCTCTGTGGCTCCGCCCACCCCAGATGCCCGGTCTGTTTAGGGGCGGGATCTGCGAGATGGTGGGCACATTTCCCTAATCACTCAATTCTCCTGAAGGGCAACGTTTATTAATAAAACCTTTTCATGTGCGTCGCTTTGATTAGGACAGGGGGGTCGAGGACTAATAGCTAAGTCATGGCAGGAGGAAGAGGATGTGTGTGTGTGTGTGTGTGTGTGTGTGTGTGTGTGTGTGAGAGAGGCATTTTTAAAGCACAAACAGAGTGGAAGGAAACATATGATTAAAAAGCGAGGGACATAATAGAAAATGATAGCGACGCTGAAGCTGTTCCATATGTGTGTGTGTGTGTGTGTGTGTGTGTGTGGGTGTGTGGTTTGTCTGAGTCTGAGACATTGGAGGAGACGCTGATGAAAACACACCCCTCTCAGGCATCACTCAGTATTTGCAGGCCGTACAGGACACACATACAGGAGCGTATTACTTGGGCTGGTACGATGCTGCCGTGCTGTATTTCAGCTCAGCTGTCATGAGATCAACGAGCTCGACACGTCGCCTGTCAACATCCAGCGCTTTACTCATCTAGCACTTTACCCATTCAGTGCTTTACTCATCCCTCCATCCACAGCAAGGTCATGATTTGATGGAGGTTTGAGTTTCTTGTTTGAGCACGGGTGGAAAATGGCCGCTAATGTGTACTCATGTGTACTACAGCATGGACGTGAATCTCTAAACACATCGCGATTCGATTCGATTTTTAATTCAGAAAGCCAATGCAATTATAAATCAGCTATTTTTGCATGATTGTTTTATTTCTATAGCCCCCATTATGATTCTTTTTCAACTAATGAGTTTAAATGGTCATTTTCGTCTGCCTCACTTTAAATTACGTGTCTGTAATAACTTTATAGTTACACATGAACTATACGTACAACAGTGTATAGTAATGATAATAACAGTTTTCTAGAACAGCAGCTCTGACAGTAGTTTCAGCTGCAAATCACAGGGTTATATTAATGACCTTGCTGAAATAGGCTGTCGTTTCCATAGTAACAGCTCATTAACTTTTATGGTGGACGCTACACATTATCTCTACAACGTCTACTAGTAAACACATTCGAACACGTGTTGTTATTTAAGAAACACAAATGTATAATAGTTGATATGGTGAAGTTTTCCATAAGGAGGTGTTTGATGTTTATGGAAGGAGTCTCCAGTGTCAGTCCAAGGTAAAGCTGTGCTTTTAGGTTTTCCGCCACAGCAAAGTCAGAGATTTTAGCCTTTTGTGGTTTCTTGGTAACATGAAGTTTGCAGTAAGGAGACTTTTATTTAAGATTTGTGGAAGGAGTCTCAAGTGTCAGTGTCCGAGGTAATTGACAGTCAGAGATAAAGCTGCAACTTTGTTTTCCACTATGGGAAAGTCTTCAGGACAGAGTTGTTTTTTGTCCTTTGTGTCTTCTTAGTGACATGACAAGCTATGTTTTTGCTTCATTAACTACAAGAAAAAGTGAGAGAACAACGTTAGTGAAAACGGGAACGCTCCACAACTTATGCAGGGTTGTTCTTTAGTAATAAAAAATATTAACGGTATTAAGTATTAATTAATTAATTAAATTAATGGCAACATTTTCACTTAAGCAAATTATGTACATTCAACAAAATATGTAAAAGCTCCATATTTTACTTGTGGAAATTCTGCCCTTAATTTAAATATGTTGATCCACGAATTATTTTTTTCAGTATATGGCTACTTGCCATTTAACCAAACGTAGTTGATCAGCTTAAATGCGTTACCAAGTAAGAGAACTTATAGCTACTAGTTTAGCATTGGTCACAATGCACAAGTTAATCATTACGCAGTTACCTCAGAAGACATCTTTTGCCTCAGTAATGACGTTTGTACATAATTTGTTTCATAAAAAAGCAGTTTTTGTAAAAATGAAACTATATTATCATCCAGACCATTCTAATCTACAAACTTAGGCCACACCTCCTACCTGAGTCTGACACCTAAATATGTGCTTTAGGAATATGTGATTTAGGAATGCGGTTAGTATGATGCTAAACTGGCAGCTACAAAAATTCCATTTTTAACCTTCTACGTTCAATATGAAGGAAGGGAAGCTAATTTTGGACATGGCTGATTGATGCTGATTAGGGACATATGCGTGAAATTAGCTTTTGTGTTCGTTCTCCATAGGTATGGGAAATTTCGCAACAGTGGCCTTGTTTTAACGGCTGTAAAACAGAAAATCACACACTGCCGAGGCCACCAACAAATCCAAAAGGCTTCGTAAATGTGTTAAAGTGTGTTATTTTGTTTCTCCTCACATGCTACACTCCTCCCTAAGAAGAAAAAAGGCCATGACGATGACACGTGGACACGTCGGGCCATTTCTCGTCTCCTGTCAGGGGCTTTCGGGGAAAAAACAAACAGAGCGGCTGCAGGATGAGAGCGGGCAGGAGGGGAAAAAAATCACACAACAACAACAACAACACAACAACAACGGAGGAGAGAGAGAGCGCGAGAAAGAGAGCACGAACAAAAGCGCTAGGCTAGGCTCTGAGATTGCTTGCCTCTGGGGTCAGTTGTGATTTTACCTAAGAGTAATGTTTTGATTGTCACAGATTATATGCCGCTTTCAGCCCTGTGACAGTCGCTCAGATGGAGGAGAGCGAGACACGGAGAAAGAGAGAAGAAACAAACAATGCGTCAAGCAAAAAAAAAAAAAAAAAAAGGGAGGAGGTGTTTGATTGATTTTCCTCATTCCCTGCCATGCAAAGGTCACTTTGATCAATGCTGCATAATTGGGACTGTATTAGGGATCATATTGGGTCATTTTACTGTTTAATGATGAAATATTAAATATTGGGCGGCTAAGATTGCAGTCATTAGCGAGCACTTTCAATTATGGCCCTTTAATTAATTTGAACCTGACCCAAAATCCAATACTTGCACACAGACAGACATAAAGGCACTCTCCTCCAAACCACAGGCACTGGAGCGACCGGCTCCATTTACAGGCTGATTGACAAGGCTAGCGCTGCGGCTGCCTCACGAAGACGACAGGCTAAAAATACGCCAGTCCGTCTTTGTTTGGGGGAAGAAAGCTGGCAGGTTTCAGGTTTCAGGAAAGTGCACAGGTACTGCACTTTCTTCAGATCATCTTAGAGGACTACCCAGTCCAGTGATGCTAACATTGCTAATAACGGCACCAGGATCATCAACGGAGAGGTGAATGTGTAACCACAGCTCAGGTTAAGGAGGGATGAACTGATAATTGGATTAATGATGTTTTATCTTGTAAAATGTGTTTTATCATATTTTAATTTCATCCATTTATGTTTTGATTTCTTAGGTCACATTGAATGCACTGAGATGTCTTTGGGTAAGGTTACATTCAGAACCCTTTGTCTATCCAGAGAACTCTCGAGGAATTTATTTATTTATTTTTTTTAAATCAGTCAGATTTAATAAATCAGTAAATTTGAGTTGATAATATTTGAGGACTGTCTTAATTGAATTATATTGCAGTAGATTAAGTAGACTATAAGAAGGCCAGGTAGAGAGCTAACTAAATAGCATTCGAGGTAGACAGCTAGGCAACTTCATAGCTAGGTAATTGAATATCAGGCTTGGTAGCTAGCTAAATAATAGCAGTCTGGTCAAATAGCTAACTAAATAGCAGGCTGGATAGCTAACTAAATAGTCAACTGGATAGCTAGCTAACTAAATAGCAGGCTGGGTAGCCAGCTAACTAAATAGCAAGGTGAATAGCTAGCTAAAATAGCAGGCTGGGTAGCCAGCTAACTAAATAGCAAGGTGAATAGCTAGCTAAAATAGCAGGCTGGGTAGCTAACTAAAAAAAATAGCAGGCTGGGTAGCTAGCTAACAAAATAGCAGGCTGCATAGATAGGTGACTGAATAGCAGGCTGGGTAGCTAGCTAACAAAATGGCAAGATATGTAGATAGCTAACTCAATATCAGGCTTGATAGCTAGATAACTAAATAGCAGGATGGGTACATAGCTAACTAAATAACATGCTTAGTTGGAAGCTAACTAAATATTAGGCTGGG
The DNA here is from genome assembly GCA_022985145.1 of Pangasius djambal. Lineage (NCBI taxonomy): Eukaryota > Metazoa > Chordata > Actinopteri > Siluriformes > Pangasiidae > Pangasius > Pangasius djambal. The sequence goes on from CM040995.1 coordinate 2,886,066, forward strand.
TAGCTAACTAACTATACAGCAACCCTGTTACACAAATTATAGATTGAAAATAAATTATTAATTAGAAAAAGTATTTTCAGTAAGTCAGTTGTCCCTAATGTCTTTATGGCATTAGCATGGGTGCTAGTTAACAACATTTTGCATATTCAGCAAAGAAACCTTGTAAGAAATGAGATATTTATGCCCGAGATCAATCGGTTAGCACATTTTTAATGGTTAAATTCATATTTTCTTAGATTCAATATGTTTTTTATTTCAGCCAATATTTGCCAAGTTTGTTTTATTTGTAGACAGAGTTATAATTCGTTTGTGTTTTGACCTTTTCAGTGCCATGCAAATTGTCTCCGTGATTTGAATTAATGAATAAAAGCACACAACAGTAAGACATTTAAGACATTCAGTATAAAAGTGTGAGAAATCTTATTCCCCATATCCATTTTTTTCTCAATTCAAACGGCATGCTACAAGATTAGTAGCACAGTTCAACAAGTCGTGAAATGGCTTTGGAGGAAATATTCAATCACTGTCAAATTATATTCTTATGAAGCTCTAATCTTTGCCGTGGTGGCACTTCATTGCTTAGTGTACTTCTGGAGACTTTGCCTGCTCGAAGGCTTGGTCAGTGAAGCCAGGTCAGAGTCACCAGGGCATCCAGAGGACAATCATCAGTGGGGTGGGAGGACAGTGGGAGGACGGTGGGGGGACGGTGGGGGAAATGGACTAAAAGGGTTCTAATGATGTGCCTAGACTCGAGTTCCCATAATGACGGGCTAGATTAATTATACTCACGTCGGAGTCATAATTATCCATACGATCTCCATCCTCCTCCACTCAGCTCGTGAATCAATAGTGGCACGTTTCATCTTGGATGCATTTATGTCCATATTTCCTTTCTTTTTTCACCCCCTTTCTGGAAATCAGCAGAACATGCTGGCCTTGTTTTCCACAACCCATTTTGGCCCAAATGAGGACTGGTGAGATATCAGCGTCTGGTTTGTTTGAAATGAATCTGGCTCTTGGATATTGTGTGAAACCCTACAATATCCAAACACATGATGGTATGTCGTATTTAGCTGAAATCATGTTGAGGAGACAGTGGTGAGAAAGAAACTCCCTAAGAAACCTTGAGAAGAACCAGACTCAAAGGCTAACCCATCATCCGCATTACAGTATCCAGGAGTAGAAGAGTAAAGACAAACAGTGCTAAACGTATTGAACGGATATTCAGTACGAGCAGATTGGGATTCAGATCTCAGACTTCAGTCTTATTGAGAAGTTATGAGTAAGTTACGCACGTTGGGAGTGGCGTATGCCTAAAACAGAGTGCCTCAGTTATGTTTCAAAACACTGGCACGTTGTCTTTACAGCATCGCATTGAAGTTTATTAAGTCAAAAAGTCAAGTGCATGCTTGTCACATTTTTTTTTGTAGGACTGAGCCATGAGGCGCAAACTGAGCTATAGCAATGCCATGTGTTCTGGAGATTTGGTCCGAAAGAGAAAATAAACAGTGAATGCGATAAACAAAATGTTTGCAACAAGTAATTTATATAATTATCTAGTAATTTATTAAGCTCCAGATCTGTGTTCTTTGTGCTCGGGTGATTTTTGTGATTTCTATATGCACTTGTTTACCTTTTCTAACAAATGAATGAAAGAGTTTTATGAGTATTTCAGTTTACGAGTATTACGAGTATGTTTTCAGCCCTACATCCTTTTTTTTTTGTTTTAAAATGATGTGCAGTGTGAAATCAAACCAAAGCAAACAGCAGATGAACCAATTTCATCTGATTCAGAATTAACGAATAGACCAATAGGTGTGAAAATCCTCACATGCTCTCAGACCTGGTGCTTTTAGCCAGAGTCGAGTGTGATTGTCGTTTTCTCACCTGCCTAAAGAACCTGAGTCCAAGTCCAATGAACTAAATGCTGCGAAAGCACCATTAGAGTGATACTTTACAGGTATTTTATGCACTATAATGTTTATGAATTGATTATTATTTCAAAAAAGGACAGACAGCTTGTGTGTAAAAAAAATAATTCAGATTTTTAAACTGATGGGTAAATAATTAAAAATGCTACTAATTTGCCCTTGATTCTGATACTTAAAATAGTCCTTATTTACACGGTCATCATTTACAAAATAATGGTAGGCATTTTTCAGATTCTGATATATCTATCAGAGGCTACTAAATTGAATCGTATCATGTTGGAGCGTGGCACATTCAGTGGTATCATCAAGTTAGTACCATTATTTCCTGACAGTGTGGGATTCAAACTCACAACCTTCTAGTCACTAGGACAAACCTTACCCGCTGCTTCATTACGTAAACCGTGCCCTACTATAAAGCAATAAAGCTAAAACCTCTCTTTCCCTTCCTTTCTCTCCAGAATGTAATTTTCTAAGAGGTGAGCCGGCTGCTTTATTTAATAAATCTCTATGAGATCGCAGCCCCTCAAAGTAGCGTTGAGGCCCGAAGAAAAGCAAGACGTCTTAATTCCTTGACGTAAACATAAGCCGCGGATTAATGAAGGCCCTCAAGATCTGGCAGAAGGGCGAGAGATTGCTTATCGATCCATATCAAAATTTTCATGCTAATCCCAGCGAGGAGGCCCCGGCGTCTGCTATCAGAGTTAATAATCTGATTTCTAGGCTGTCTGAGACAATTCCAGGCAGTGTGAGGCTCTAATCAGAGCCTCCCGTCTGCTTACACTCCCCCCTCCGCTCCGGCCCCTGGCCCCTGCCACCGGCCCGGACAGTGATTGAGGATATGATGGAAGCATGTTGACAAATTAAATTTTTTACATTTCAGAGGAGATTTGCAACAGCAGGGGTTGTTTTGAGGTGGAGTGAGGGGGGATTGTAGGAGGAGGAGAAGAAGAAGGAAGAACAAAATAAGAAGTAAAAGAGGGAGGACCTAGCAATCCAGTGACCTCTATATAGCCGTGATTGGAGAATGCCATAGCTACCGCGTGGATCAATGTTTTTTTTTCCCCTCAAAACCTTCTCGTTTGACCTCGCGGGGTTACACTAATGACAATTCAACACTTAAGTTGCAGAGAATAGGAGTAAAACGAGGCTGAGTTAAGAGCCGCATATGAGTCACCTGTCCAATTCCCAGTCGGTTAAGTGACGCCCGAAAAGGTGACTTTCTTTAAAGAAATTGGAGAAATTGGAAAGCTCAATTGCACAATGCCATGTAACCATTTAGGCAGTTTGCAAAATGAACGCTTTTTTTGTGTGAGCTAATTTAAACCTTGTTTTTTTTTTCTTCTTTAGACCGTGTCTACACCTGATTGTTTCATGCATCTCAAATATCAGGATGTTGTCCTGGACAGGGAATAACCACATCAAAATGCAGGTCTGAACGCACTGAAAGCGCAGTTCAAACATTTAAATCCAATCACCCGAAGCACTTTAGAAGGTCTGAAATGTTTTTTTTTTTTTTCCATATTATACAATTATAAAAAGATCTGTTTCTCCAAGCCAGCAAAACTCCTCCAAAAAAAAAAAAAATCATAACACAAATGGGTCACGACACACATAGTTTCATTAATTTCACTTCAAATATATTTGTATAGAAATGTAATAATAGACGTTGTCACGAAGATGCAGATATACTGTAGATCTCTAATGAACAGCCCAGAGGTGATGCTGACACTTCTGAGATGACGGTAGGGAACCCATCCTGTACTGGGATACACTGTCTAGTGCAGTTATAAATCATTAGACTTCTACAACTGTGTACTACGGGCTGTATTCAGAGTTGATGACTTAAGTTCAGAATTTAGGTCAATATTTATGCAGAGAAAGTTACTCGTATTCAGAGTTGGGTTGTGCAGCTGCTTAAGTCAATTTTCTGGGCTCCCCGCTCAGATTAATAAAATCACCTGCATGTAGTTCATGCGTCCAAGGTGGCCGGATTTCTTCTCCAGTAGATGTATCAGAGACAGGGTTTGTCAAAGACATCTAGCCTTTATCACTGCCTTCATACTAATATACTTTAATACTTGCCTTTAATCCTGCAAAAAATCAGGGATAGAAAATACAGACAGAAGAAGAAAATAGCTTTGCCACCGAATGTGATTTGCTCTAAGAAAATAAATAACGTAAAGATATATATGATTGAGAAGATGGCAAACATTGAAATAAACATCTAATTGGAGTCAAGTACAGTATATTACCAAAAGAAAGTATGAACAGCCCTAATTCTAATCCCGTTAATCACAGGAAATTTGGTTTAATTTAAAAATATGGATTCCACAATCTGTATTCAGCTTATAAAATAGCACTTGATCCAGCACATCATATTATTTAGCATTTTATTTTTCTTATATCATGCGTCAACAATTAAGTGTGAGCAAACTTAATGAGATACTAAATCGAGGTCTTCAAATCATACAACATGTACAGTGTAAACTATTTTGTCACACTTCTAATATGCTATTTTGATTTGTCAAATGAATTAAATAATACCAGTGTTGTTATTAATCTGATGCTCATTCTTGTAAAGAAAACATGGTCATGGATTGAAAGATAATTTGACCAAGCACTCATCTGCTACATTTACAGCTCACTTGAACTTAAATCATAACTTTATCCATTAAAAAATTCAGTACTCAAGTTAATATGTTAATTTCATGATATGCTACTATTGATTAATTGTGTCATATTTATGTATTTAATATTGTTCTCGACAAAAAAAAAAAAAAAACAGCCAAAATCATGGATTTCAGGATGACATATTGTGGTTACATCAAACTGGCAGACAGTGGCGCTGGATTTAATAGAGCTCTTTACTTGATCAGATATTGTGAGATAAAATAATCTTCATTATTCTAAGGTTAGAATCTTGTGTAACTGAGAAACACCTCTTTTTCATTTGTTCAATTTTTTTTTAAGGAAAAACACCTCCCTGTGTGTACGACTCTCACTCAACTGAATAGTGCTTACTTCTGCAGTTATGTCTGAGGTCTGGATACTGATGTGCGTAATTTCTGCATTAAATTCGCACTGTGTGCGTAACTCAACTCTGAATACCCTGCAAAGTCAAACAATAATATTGCGATGTGCGATTCTTTTGCATAGAACGACATAATTCAAAGAACAACACAAGTTTTTGGTCAATTATGATGAGGATTTGGAGAGCACACTCACACACACACACACACACTGTGAGGAGAGGTCGCTGATGTGCTGCAGTTAGTTAAGCCCAGATCCTCCATGCTCATTTTCATTAGATCTCGAGTGCCACTTGACATTTGCATCACACTTCTATGAAACAGTAGCTTTCAACTTAACTCCTTTTCCTCCTTTCATACACATATTCATTAAAGATCAACTCCACCCTACACACACACACACACACACACACACACATACACACACAGATATGAGGAAATCGTATATCCTGTAACATACTGCATATCAGAAATACTGATGTACATTGAAATGCTTTTGGTGAGACTCAGGTAAATTGCTTATGTAAGGAATAACACACATTGGGAAAATAACCCATGCTGTGATGTCATGTGGGCTGGGGTGAAAATTATTATTCCTCTATAACGGCATGTTCCAAAGTGTGTTATTCCTCTTATACCACAGCAATTTGCCAACGATTAAAATTTTTAACTTAACGAATGTCATGTGGTGCTGTTTACCTCTTTATAACTACATAGTTTGATGTTATGGAACGTAGGGAACACTAAGTGACAATGGACTGTTCAGTGTCCAGTGTTGAACTTCCTCGTATGTAAATCCTCGTGCTCGTACTGTGTCACCTTCCAGACGAGAAGGCCATTCGGTCCGGGAGGATGAGCGCCACATGACGCTGGACACAAGTTCGAACATGACAGCAGGGCGGGAATGGAAGCAGTCAGCGTTGCTTTAGCTTTTCTCAATAATCAATCTGCTCATCTTGATGTTTACAAAAAAGAGTCGATAAGCAGCTAGAGGACTTTGTGATTGGCTTTGATTTCTCGTGCTGGCCAAATCAGACTTTATTCTGGCCGTCTATGACATTGATAATTCGTAATGATCCGGAGCTCTGTGCGCACAATGACACAGGGGGCGCGCTGCTGACTCCTGCTCCCCTGTCCTTCATTGGCATCAGCTACGGCCTTGGCTTTTCCTCTTTCTCACACTTTTATATACATACCATCACTCTGGAGTAGAGCGTACACAAAGAAACGCTAACATTGCAAATTGTGAATGAATCAGAGTCAGTTTTAATGGTCACTTATAAGAAATTTGGTTTTCTTAGACATAGATATTAAATGAATAAATAGTGAAATTATGATTAATTAGGGACTGAACGGTGCACTAAATAATCACATGGGGATGTGCTGCTATAGGAAAATAATCAATAATGGCACGACGTGATGAAACAGAGTTACTGTTACCACCCTGAAGTTGACTACTTTCTGATAACTGCATGCTCCAACGTGTTTTATTCCTCTTATACCACAGCAATTTGCCACACGTCATACTTTTGTATCCATGTATAGTTATATTTAAGGTTGTGGAACATCTGCAAAAGAAGTTAGTTCCTATTATAAACTAAACAGTCGTTCAGTCAAAAAAATGCAGCTCGTTACAAAGAAACCGCAAAATACATCGTCCTTTCTCCTGAAGACTTCCCTATGGAGGAAGTGATGTACAGGTTTAGTCCAACTAAAACTTCTGACATAGATAATTGGACTGAATTTGGTTAAATACAAGTCCTTCATGATCATACAATATGTAAAATATTTATTGTTATTTCAGATTTGCATTTTACTTCACAGTTGACATCTCAGGTCAAAATGTTTTGATGATTATAATATATATATATATATATATATATATATATATATATATATATATATATATATATATATATATATACACACAGTATATGGGGCATGGACTGAAGGTGTGCAGTCCTGTAAATTATGAGGTGGGGCCTCCATGGATCAGACTTGTTTGTCCCACAGATGCTTCATCAGATTGAGATCTGGGGAATGTGGAGGCCAAGTCAACACCTTGAACTCTTTGTCACGTTCCTCAAACCATTCCTGAACCATTTCTGCAGTGTGGTAGGTCGCATTATCCTACTGAAAGAGGCCACTGCCATTAGGGAATACCGTTGTCCTGAAGGGGTGTACCTGGTCTGCAGCAATGTTTAGATAGGTGGTACGTGTCAAAGTAACATCCACATGAATGCCAGGACCCAAGATTTCCCAGCAGAACATTTCCCAGAGCATCACACTGCTTCCGCCCGCTTGTCTTCTTCCCATAGTGTATCCTGGTGCCATCTCTTCCCCAGGTAAGCGATGCAAACGCACCCAGCTGTTCACATGATGTAAAAAAACGGGATTCATCAGACTAGACCACCTTCTTCCATTGCGCCATGGTCCAGTTCTGATGCTCGTTCACCGGTTGTCCTTGATTGGGCCACTTTTGGTAGGTACTAACCACTGCATACCGGGAACACCCCACAAGGCCTGCCATTTTAGAGATGCTCTGACCCAGTGGTCTAGCCACCACAATTTGGCCTTTATCAAAGTCGCTCAGATCCTTACGCTTGCCCATTTTTCCTGAGAACTGACTGTTCACTTACTGCCTAATATATCCCACCCCTTGACAGGTGCTACTGTAACGAGACAATCAATGTTATTCACTTCACCTGTCAGTGGTTTCTCATGTATATATATATATATATATATATATATATATATATATATATATAAATACTTGCTTGTTTGAATTTGTACAAATTTTAATTTTTTATCAGTTCAGTATTAGTTTAGTATTATTCCACTTTTAGGGTGATCTAGGCACATCTCTGAGGTATTTTGTAAGTAACACTTGTGTTCACTTGTAATAAAGTCATAAACGAGTAACTGTATGAAACTGTTGTGATATTCAGTGTAGTTGTTTAGTGACATCTAGACTTTTTTTTTGTTTTTGACTAATTTTTATTCAGAAAAATTCTCTCTCTCTCTCTCTCTCTCTCTCTCTCTCTCTGTGTCACAGTCCCTCTTCAGGTGTCCAGTTTGTGAGAGGACAACCCCACCCCCTTCTCTACCTTGCCTGTCAAAACATTTGTGAAATCCTATTTTCCTTTAATAAAGTATAGTTTTGTCCTGCACATGCATGCTTGGATAGGATGTCATACCCTGTCTTTGTTCAGAGTGGCGCCCCACTGATGTTCCTCGGCAGTGAGAAAATTGCCTTATTGAAACACGTTGCCTGGACTGACTACAATGCCATGTTCAGAGCCAGCATTATGCACATGACATATTCAGGACCTGGCAGTGGGAAAACTATGAATATAAAGTAATCAGGCAGGGAACACACACACATATACAGATACACACACACACACGCACACACACGCACACACACACTTTTTCCTGAGTGGGATCGGCTTACTGGCATTCCGAATTTGTGTCAAATATGATGCTTTCTGAGACTTCCAGAGTTGGAAACTTTTCCTTTCAGAAAAGACTGGGTCATGTGTGATTTGCGTTTAGTTAGTTTTTGAATTTAAAAAGGCAACCTGGAATTACATAGTTAGTGTGACAAATATTAAATGTGGAATATTGTGTGGAATAAAACACTAGGGAGTGTGCTGTTCATCAAAGAAAACCATCAAAGATAGTTACTGTTACAACCTGGCACGTCCCTGAGTGCTTTATTCCTCTTAAACCACAGGAATTTTGCCAATGATTACATTTTTAAAATTATTTAATGAACAACATGTTGTATTTTTATCCATTTATAGTTACTTTTAATGTTGTGGAAGGTAGTTGCTGCTATCGCTTATGGTATGCAAACGCAATGCGTAAACTCTTCTGAAGACTTTCCTGTGGACTTTCCTGACTTTACTGAAACTGGAGACTCCTTTGGTAAACGCTTAATAAACGTCTCTTTACTGTATATCAACAATTATATGGTTTCTTTGCTGAATAAAAAGACATTTTTAAATATAAAATATATTATTAGTCTTAAAGCATCTGCCATACAAGTCCATGTGAACGAGTTGTTGCTATAGAAACGAGAACATATTAGAATGAGCATGTGATTTTTTTAATAGAAAAAATAATCAATTAAACAGTTTCTGACCAATTAGAATGAAGAAATCCACATTACTGTGGTATAAGTATACAGTATATATACAGCACTTCTGCATACAACTAGAACACTGAAGCAGCAATGCAAATATAGCGGTGTTTTCTAAGGAAACTTATAGAGTTGTTCAGAGGATTGCGTTGCGCTTTTTTGTGGTTTATGGAAACAATATTATCATGTTAACAAGGTAGATATTTATATTAGAGCCCTAGACAGACGATACAGTGCGCAGTGTAAACGCTGTTTTATTTAATATACATGTCATAAAAAGTATTTCTGCATTTTGCAGAGAACAACATCTGTTTTGATCATAATATAATGAAAAATTCTCTCTATATATGTTTTTACTTAAAAACTTGAAGATACGAAAAACTTTCTATCTGAATCTCAATACACTGTGACTTGTGGTTTCTTATATACTCTTAAATTCATGTGACATTTTTCAATATGAATGATTTTTACTTGCGTACCAAAAGAAAAAAAAAAGGCAGTCTAATCTAGAAAGCTAACATAGCTGGTGAATGTTCGTAGGGAAAAAAATTGCTAGCCAGACATTGCAAACAATATTTTGTTTAAAGCTAGACGATACAAACCCAGTTGCACAACATTTACATTTACATTTACGGCATTTGGCAGACGTCCTTATCCCAAACAACCAAACTCAGTGACTCTTGTAACTTGTAAAACAAGGAAATATGTTTTTTTTTTCTAACAGCATTTCTGTTTAAAAATTGCAGATACATTTAATATTTCATAAAAGTTGCTTATCATGACTAAGCATACAATCATCAGCTGTCAAGTTCTGTATATTTAATATATATTTATATTTATTATTATTTTTTAATTTTAACTATATTTATAATGATTTCAGGTTTCTTTATCATACCGGTAATCGTCACAGATCTAGCTGATATAAAGACAAATAAATTTTTTGTTGTTAATTGCAAAAATGAAACCACCATCAGTCCCATCTGCACAATGTTCGAGAGCTTCCTCTGTGTGTGTGTGTGAGTGTGTGTGTGTGTGTGTGAGAGAGAGAGAGTAAGCTTTTAAATGGAGGGAGGGGAGCATTTTTAATGTGTGTGTGTGCGTGTGTGTGTGTGTGTGCAAGCTCAGTAAACAGAAGCACTAAGCCACCCCAAGTGTGCACTGAAAATCAGGCTGGTGCGTTTATTACGATTTCAAACAAAATGCTAATGCCATTAAACAAATGAGGTTTAGGCAAATTAAGCAGGAATTTGATATTAGCCGAGCCTATGATATAGGACATCATGATCCGAAAGACTGAGTTGAAGCATCATTCTCCCGGCTCGGGCTTTCATCACGGCCGCTCTCCAGAGAATATTTGTAATTAGCGTCATTTGCCTAATACTTTGGGTTAATTAGAATATTTAATTGAATAGCTGTAATCTTCGGAGATGACTATATTATAATCAAATTAGTGGCGGCGGTGCGGGGTTGGGCCGCGAGGAGAGCAGCAGACTGGCGCGCTCGTGCTTCCAAAATGCTCGACGCAAATCTGTCCCAGTCCAACACTCTTCTATATTTAATGGTCCATTTGAAGTGAGCCATCAACATTTGATTATTCTTCAAGAAAAAAAAAAAAAAAACTAAGCAACTATAACAATGACAATAAGTGCGGATAGAAGTGATAAAAAAAGGACGGCTGAAGTTCCCATATGGCGACTCAGAGGCAGAAAAGCGCAGAGATGATACCCTTGAGACCGATGGATGAGTGTGTGAGGGGTATGTGTACCCCCTCTGTTCTTCTCCCCATGGCCCACTTCCTTTTTAAAAGCGTTTGACCGCACCAGGCTGTTGCGTGAGCACTTACCAGGGAACTATTCGCAAGAATTGGGGACGTAAATTGATTTTTATAATCAATTACAGAAGGGAGTCCTCATTTTGTAATGTCTCTGGCTGTCGTGTCGTGTCTTTGAGAAGTTTCCAGACCTGCTGTGTTAACGTTAACGGAAAATTAAGCTCCATACTGGTCTGAAGTGAATGAGCAGCCTTTTTGGCCTGCTGTCGTCTTTGCACTTGCGTTAATGTGGCGTAAATATGATGAGATTGTAAATGTATATGGCACATTTACGAGAAGTATGCACACGCACAGACCCTGCGAATGTAGCAACACAGCAAAACATAAGTGAGAGAGAAAGAGAGAGAGAGAGAGAGAGAGAGAGAGAGCAGATCGAGTGATCTCATTGTTGTCAGAAGTGAGGAAAACAAACCAATAAAAGGAAACAGCTAAATATTACAGTGCGCGGAACAGCAGTAAACAGATGGCGGCTCAATGAAATGAAATTGCGTATACATTGTCTTTGCTTTATGGCTCCTCGCTAATTGAAGCCTTTATAACTCCTACCTTTCTGCCATATAATAAAGAAGGGAATGAGTCCATTTAGAGGCGGACATGTTGAGATGCCTCTGATCAGCGTCGCATGTCCAGAAAGCCGTCAGCGTAAAACCGTTTTCCGTTTCCCTGCTATGTGTTTCCGCTACAGTTTCTTTAAATAGATAAAATATACTCTATCCTTTATTACTGTGATATCTGGAGAAGACCAAAGAAGTCCCACGGCGAATCGGTAGCCATATGCTGGAAGACGGACAATGAAAATGTCGATAGCATTCCTTAGGCCTCGAATCATTGGCTTTGGCAAAACAGCTGCAGCTGATGTTGCACAATAGCTGGATTAAAATGATAATGAATAAGACAGTTGTCACTTCTGGCCACGGTCTGTAGAGAAATAAACACGGCTCCATGTGTGTTATTACTGGTGTAAGCTCATAATCGAGTTCATCGTCGTAATCGTTGGAGATGTGTGAGAACGAGGAGAAGTCGCTGGCCCACAGAGTTGTATGGAATAGAGCTTTGGGGGTGTGCTCTTATAGGAAAATAACTACAGTGTGGTGTGGTGGAGATTACTTCTCTTATACCGTAGCAATTTTCCAACGCTAACCATTATTTATAAATTAAAGACCAATGTCATCATTTTTATCCATTTATACTTACACTTAATGTCTCGGAACATTCACAGAATTAGATAGTGCCCGTTATAACTTACGTTATAGCAACTATAAACAGGCTTTTCCTCACCATCCTGTCTTTTTTCTCTTTCGTGAAGTTAATAGGACAACAAAACAAAGCTTTTTAGTGAGAAGCTGCAAAACATCAACTCTTCTGTCTTTCCTGTGGTGGTATAAAAGTACTGACACTGGAGACTCCTTCCACAAATGCTAAATAAACAACCCCTCAGAGTAACATTCACCATATCAACAGTTAAAACACACTTTTAATCCATTTATGTAGAGCGTCTACCATACAAACGCATTAATCTTAATCTGGAATTAGGAACTATTGTCCGAGCTGTTGTTATAGAAAATGAGTCAACACCCTCTAACCGATCAGAATCAAGAATCCAACAGTGCTATGGTATAATGATACATAAAGTATTGGGGAAAAAATAGCTAGGATTATTAATTTGTAGTTACAAGCCAGATTTGTTTGGCACGTTTGTTCCCCACATTCACACAATCCACTTTACCTCAGCTCTCCGTAGCCTCTCTCAGGATTGTGGGTAATTTGAAGCTTATGCAGGGTCGACTGTGCTGTGACTCGTCTCATCGCCCCCTGCGGAGTGTGATTAGCGCTCGCTGGGAGAAATTGAGAGCTTCTTCCAACACCGAGTCAAACATTTGCTTCGGCTGTTACAGTCAAAAAGTTATGACCGATTGTTCCTCCCCTGCAAGCAAATTGCCTTGTGCCATCAGCACAATCAAGAGGTAGCTGTCGCTTAAGTGCCACTTGCACATTTCACTCTCTTTCTTTCTGTAAACAAAGAGGTTTTGATTGGCACTTGCCTTCCAGATTTGGTGAGAGAATGGAGGGATGAAGCCAATATTGGTCGCCACAAAAGACTGGAGTGAGGCCAGACCATTATTTCCAATTACATATGGAGAAAAGTGCTAAAAGCTTTTTTTCCCCCTTTTCTTTCCTTTTTTTTTTAAAAAAAAAGTAGATACCGCTTATGCACAAAATAAATAAATAAACAGGACTACAAAAATGTCAACACGGTCGTATCTTGAAATACAATGTGTGCTAGCAACTTGGTAAGGTAACGTAATTGTATTGAAACCACTTTAATTGCTACCATTTGTGCACCATTTTTAAAATTTGCTATTTAATTTAACTGCAAGACAGTTACAGAATCGTTTCTTGCTTCTAGCCTCGACGCTTTGGCGATGTTAAAGGCAGAGAATGTGGACACCCACACAGTGGGTCCTTTTCTCCGCGTTGGAGCTAATTAAAAGGTTGAACATGTTTGTCCAAAGGTTTCTGGGTTATGATCATGCCCACAGAAATCTCATGTTCTCATAAACGTTTTAATTTTAGATTATATTTGGGCGATTACAGACGATTAAAGCTTCCCTAATTATACCAAATACTTAATTACCTTAGACCGGCAACATTCTTAATTTGAAACGTGTGGAATAGCTGCGAACACCAGCTGCTTGGAATGTTTTATGCTTTCACACAAAACCGTAGCGAAGCCACAACAAACAATGGGCTTTTTGCATACTATATCATTGTTTCCATTCTAAAACAGGTACATGTTGTTTATGGTTTTATTTACTGTATGGGAGGCCTTTAGTGGGACATAGCACACGGTATATGATGCATATAAAACACACACACACGGCCGCATGCAACACCACCCACACTTCATAAGAGCGGAGAGGAATAAGCAAGCCTGGAGTAACACACACACACACACACACACACACACACAATATAAATTTACTAAAGATGCATCATCTTTTTCAGACAGAGTACAAGTATGAGTACATGTTTTTTTGGTACTCCAGCATGACACTGAATCCAAAATAGTAGTATTAACCTACTTAGTATTAAGCAATCCAGGGCATCATGGAACAATTTATTTAGCTCTGTTTATATTCGTTGCTGCCTAGTGCTGCTTACAATGAAACACTAGCTTTAAACGACAGTATTAGCGAGAGTGGTCATTAAAATCGACTTGCTTCTGGCGAGTGTAGGGCAAAGGATGTGCAAGTACTGTATCTCAGGGCTCAGTGCTCGCAGAAGTGAAGTGCTCGCTCTTTCACTTGCGACAATTTCTCTGTGCGGTCGCTTCACTGTTCCACGCTCGCGCATACCTTTGTGTGTGCGCAATTCATGGCACCTTGTGCTCATTATGGCAGCTATCCTTGCACTCGCTGTTTAAACGCCATGATCAGGTTTCTTGTATCGTAGGAAGATACTGGCGTTCTTGCACATGATATTTTCTCAGAGCGCAGTTTGTAGTTAATCGTAAAATACGTGCAGCTCATTCATTACGTGATTTGTTCATAAGAAGGACAATGTACACTAGGCTTATGTCACATAGAATCCGAAGGTATTGGATGTTGTACCAGTAACATTAAAAATAAATAAATAAATAAATAAAAATAAAAGGAAACATGGTCCTGATATCATCCCTTTTTTAATTATTATTATTATTATTATTATTATTATTATTATTATTATTATTGTTTGGTTCAATTTTTTTTTTCCTTTGGAGACAATTCGCATCCCCACAAAAGAGCACCATGAAACAGCTTCTTGCACAAACTATAAAAGCCAAGTGCCCCCTGTGCTTTAATGTTACAGCTACAGTTTTCTAGTTAAAAGTTTCCCTCTCGCCTTGTTCACCTCTGTTACCCTGAAGTGCTAGATCTGGGTTCCAAACTCCCAGCAAAGGGATCAAAAGCAAAAAACGAATCAGATTTCCAGTTGAATTTGAGCTGTTAGAGCTGCAGGAGCCCCCGGTGAATGAGTGTTGTGTTGGTGTGTGTGTGTGTGTGTGTGCGCATTTGGGACGTTGTGGGCCATCTGAAAGGCGCTCAACTGTGGCTTTGATGGAGTATGTCAGGCCAATCAAGGCGGGCAGCCGAGGCTGATTGGCCCTGCCAGCATTGGAGGAAGGCCTGATATTACCTTTACGTCCGTCTGACAGCAGCACCAGACGCCCTGACCCTGGCTGTAAAAGAAAAAAAATCCCTTCCGTGGAACATGGAAACAAACTATGACTTATGTTGCGGCCGGATTTGTTGGTGTAGCTGAAAACGTACAATCCATTTGAATCAGGTGACCTTTAGAGATAGGTATATGGAATATCTACATGCACAGGGTACTGTATCTTTTGTACCTTCAGCAGGTATCTTTTACCTAGAAATGTGCATATAGTAGACATTTAATGCTTTATAAAAGCCTATCACAATCTATTCAAGTATCTTAAATAATTGTTTTAATTTCAGGTGAAAGATATATTAAAGATACAAAAGCTATACCCTAAATGGTATGATCTCAGTGAAAAGGAAAGGTATAATATCATTTACAAATTTTGTGTCCATAGTAGAGGCATAACACAATGACATTATCTGTATCTGTATCTGTTTAGTGCTACAAATATTCATATCTGTATTTGTATTCAGATTTAAACCTGAAGTGGGTGTGGCCTAAAACATTTTTTTTTTAAATTAAATATGAACCCTACCACTATTGTTATTACAATAATATATTTGTACTTGGTTACACTCCTAATCCATATTATGTAAAAAAAAAAAAAAAAAAAAAAAGGTTTTTTTTTAAGGACAAACAAAATCTTCGGGCCTACAAGTAGTTGAAAACGCTCATTTTCCTCAAGGGAACGAGGTCACATGGGGTGAAATCAAAGCTTTAAGAGATGTGCCATCCAGATTTGATGAGGTGTGTCAGGCGAGAGGATGACCCATTTTAATTAATGTTGAATTTGGTTTAAGTGCTCTGCTGGCGCTGAGAAAGAAGCCCTGACAGTGGGTATTCCCATTTAAACATGAGTTTCAATTATATGCTCCACTTTCTGCAATCTCACACGCTGTGCATCACTTCCATAAACCGATATTAATGACTGCTCCCTGGGTAAACCTCAGGGTGTTTGGACACTCTGTGACCAATTTCATCCAGTCTTATGAGGATTGCACTAAAATAGACACTAAAATAGCTGAGGCCAGTGCGAGATGAACCAGAAGCTTCTGTAATTTCCTAGTAAAATGAAGCTTTATATTATATAAAGCAATATAAATATAAATAAACAGTATACATATTGTTAGTGTTTTGATTAGAGATACATCGATACAGCATTTTTTTTTCGAAACCGAGAACGAGTACGTATTTTGGTACGCATCATTACTCATGGATACTGATACAGAAATGAGTATTAAGTAATCAGGGTGACATGGAGCATTTTATTTAGCTCTGGTTATGTTGGTTGCTGCTTTGTACTTGCTGAGTTTTATGTTTAAGATGTTATTTCATTTAAACAGTAGCTTTAATAGATTCTCAGTGCTCAGTGCTCGCCGAACTGAACTCCTCAACAAGCGTCACTTTCTCTGCATGCTCGCATCGCTGCTCCGCGCTCGCAAATACCTTTGTGTGCGCATTGCATGGCACCTTGCGATCATTTTTAGTGACCATGCTCGCTGAAACTGATCTACATCAACAGGCCACGCTCATTTAAACACTATAAGATGGTTTATAAGGTTACTGTAGGAAGATGCTCTAGTTCCTTGTCTGGATATTTTCATAGCATAGCTTGCAGTCTGATTTGCTTTGATTGCCATTATTAATCGTGAAATACATTCAGATCGCTGTCATTTCATCTCACCTGTCTGTTTATTAATGCAACATTTGACACTAGGCTTACGTCACCCAGTGTCACGTCATATCGGTCGTATGTTTGTATCAGAGCGAGAGAATGAGTAAAACCCTCATACTGATGTAAAACCCTTAGCAGCCATGTGCAACTCAACTTAGCAATGGAAAAATGTGAAAAAGCAACATACAAGTTGAAACAAAAAAGGTCCTGCTACTGAACCTTGAGGAATGCCATGTTTTTAACTCTTTCCCCTGACAAACTGACAAGTATCAGTCGGATTAGACTCGAAACTAAGACAAGTCCTAATTATTAATACATGCTAGTACTAAGGAACTGTGACACCTCTCTGCTTTGGCTTTGTAACATGGCTATTACGAATAGCAGGAATGGCAGGAAGCTGAATTACTACCATATGAGCTCCTTAGGGAAATTCTTGAGGATGCAGATTCCTGCTGCTTATATCATCACTCCTGCAAAAATGTTGACTACACACACATGCACACACTCATCTGTATGAAAGCTGAGTTCAGATGGACTTGCTTTATGAGATTAGGAGATTGATTCTGTTAACTTAGCGAAGCTGATAGTTTGAATTGTAACTGAATATATTTTGGTTCGGCAAGCTTTGCAAGCTCAAGATGCTACGCTAGTTAAAAACAGTTAAAGAAAAATAGTAAATACATAAAACACGTACCAAAAACCAGAACATTGACAACTGTTATTTTTTGCTATACATCCATAAAAACCTTTCCTGATGGAGCTAATTATCAGCAAATGCAAACAATGGGATAAATTGTATGCACAAATACTGTGAATCCTGCAACGTGCTAAATATGGTTAGTCATTACTCGTGATAATAAACCCGTTAGTAAATAAGCTTGCATGTTTCTTGTGGGTGTCATCAAGTTTGCACATGTCCACAGGGCCACAATGTGCCTGCTGTAAAATACTACAAATTGCCCTTTAGCAAGTGTATAATTCACGAAGGCCCCTTTCACACACTCCAGGAACAAGGTGAAAATAATAGGCTATGATATAATTACTTCAAGGTCACAGGCTACACTTCTGTTCCTCATTTCTCAGTAATTCAGTGCTCTGCTCATAGGAGGCCTGCATTCCCTCGAAGCTTCCGGACAGATCGCTTCCTCTCTTCATCCATATCTACAAATCGGATAAAGGACACGGTACATGTGTGTCAGGACGCGTCCCAAATGCACACTGCATAATATGGGTGTATATATATACGTAAGTTCAGTGATTTGAATCAACACACCTGACTCATGTCTCGTTATCAAAGTTTTCATTAATTCAATTTAATTCAATTCAATTTTTTTGTATAGCACTTTTAACAATGAACATTGTCTCAAAGCAGCTTTACAGAACATAAGAAACAGAAAAACATGCAAACAAACAAAACATGCAACAGTCCTAGATGTTAGACAAAATTATCCCTAGTGAGCAAGCCTGAGGCGACTGAGGCGACTGTGGCAAGGAAAAACTCCCGTAGATGATATGAGGAAGAAACCTTGAGAGGAACCAGACTCAGTGGACTCATTAGTCAAATGAGTCTTCAAATGAGTCCGACAGAAGGAGGTGTGGCTTCTGCGCTTATCAGTGTCACAGAATGAGGTGTGGCCTGTGCGCCTGTCAGTCCTACAGAATGAGGCGTGGTCTCTGTCCTTATCAGTTCCACAGAAGGAGGCGTGGCCTATGTGATTGTCAGTCCCACAGAAAGAGACATGGCCTCTGCACTTGTCAGTCATACAAAAGGAGGCGTGGCCTCTGAAGGAGTCAGCCTCTGTGCTTGTCAGTCTCACAGGAGGAGGAATGGCTTTTGCACCTGTCAGTCTCACAGAAAGAGGTGTGGCCTCTGAAGAAGGTGTGGCATCTGTGCTTGTCAGTCCCACAAGAGGGGGCATTCCCATTGAAGGAGGTGTGGCCTCTGCATTTGTCAGTCTCACAGAAAGAAGTGTGGCCTCCAACTCATAAATCATCCTCTATAGGCATGATAAATAGTTATTTTCGCAATTTCTGTAGCTATAAACAAAAATAAAAACAAAATATAAGAATAATAACTAACTATATCTATCATGCATGTTCAGTGTAGTTTCAAATCAACACAGCTCATGAATGCACTTAGTTTTCCCAAGCCAGCAAACAGCCACACACACACACACGCACACACACACACACACACACACACGCACACACACACAGACACGCAACCACAAACACTCTCATTTTTCCTTTCTCCCTCTCTGAGCCCTGCGTGTCCGACACAATGCGGAGGAACATTTGTCATTACTTATCAGGGGGTTGATATATTGGTTAGCCTGCAGAGAAACAGCTGTTTTGCTCTAATCTTGGGGTGCATAGGCCAGCATTCATGGCAGCCAGCTGCAGAAAATCACAGAGGAGGAAGAGTCCAGCACTGTGAGAAGACAGACACATACACACACACACACACACACACACACACACCAGCCGTCTGCCTGGCAGATGCAGCGCTTTATTATCCGCCTCTTGATTTTTTTTATTTCCGTGGAGAGGCGCCACCTTCGCACCTGTAAACACCTACACTTTACATGAATACGCATGCATGAACAGGGTTTTCTCTCTTTTTCTGTTTCTCATACGCCCATATCCACACACACACACATGCTTAGATATTCTATAAAACATTTACAGACGCGGCGCACACATATACACGGGCGTACATTTTCCCTTCCTCTCTTGTCATCCCCATACATTAGTTCCTCTATTGCTGGTTTAGTTACTCTCTTGTGGCCTCGTATTGACAGGCCCCTGTGATGAAATTTATGTCACATATTTAATATGGACATCGGAATGATTATCAAATCCATAGATGCCAAGAAAGGCCAATCAGCTCTAAATAATGGATGAGAGGAAGATGTGACTCAATTTGTGAGCACAGAGCAGAGGGAGAGAGGAAAGGAGGGGTCGATGCCTCTCTCTCTCTCTCTCTCTCTCTCTCTCTCTTTGTGGAATGTCATTATTCTGGTCGATTTTTTCTCCCCTCGCTTGACATCATTCAGTGTAATCATCCTTCAATAAAAAAGCTGCTCGTAATAAAAGGAACAACCAGGGTCAATAGGAGGAATATGGAGAGGGATGACCTCTCGCGCCAGACAGGGTATAAATGGGCTCCTTCATCAGAGCAGAGAGGCCTCCAGCACTTTAACAGGCACCAGAGCACTACTATCACACACACACACACACACACACACACGCTAAAAAAGGTTAGCTGCATTAACGAATCAATGCTCTAATGAAGCATCGGCTGCTGCATTGGAGTGAAATATAGGCACAATGGAATATAAATATGCAGGAGGCACTTCCTGATTTCCCCAACTGACACACTCTCATCCCTCGCTCAACACATTTTACAAAATGGCCGACACAAAGTGAGAACGCCACTGTGCATATCATGCTGTTTATCGTGGCTACACCACAGCGCTGTTAAATTCCCAATTCTGATTGGTCAGAAGGTGTTGATTAACTTTCTATAACAGCAGCTCTGACAAAGGCAAATCGCAATTTTATATGATTGTACTCATTTACGTGGCATTTTTGGAAGGAGTCTCCAGTTTCAGTGCTTCGTAACCGTAACGTTATGGTTTCCGAAACATTTTCAGAAGTTTGCGATTTCTCGGTTTTCATTTTTTTTTCTGTCTTATTAGCTTCAAGAGAGAAGAAAGAGTGGCTGGTGAAGGAACGACTTTTGCTTTTATTTTATTTTTCATTGATTATATTTTTACATTGATTAATGTTTTATTTTTTATTAATTTTATATCCTTATACATACTGTTTATGACTGTATATTGTTTTGTTCTTTGTATAATTTTCAATATTTTATGGGCTAACACTCCATTCAAAATCCATCGATTCTTCTTCTTCTTCTTCTTCTTCTTCTTCTTCTTCTTCTTCACTACTGAAACAAGGGGAACCTCCAAAGTTAAAACTGTGATTCAGAACATTCAGAAACCATCACTGTCCAATTATTTACGGATTTCACTGTATCTTTAGGTCACGTTTTTTTTTTTTCCACATGTACAGTTTCTCATGCAATCCTGTACAATTTCCCTGCTTAGCATAAACTCACTAGCAGAAATTCACTCATCCTCAGTGCTGAATGATTTACATTGTCCAGCTCTGGACACCAAAAATCCTGGACACACTGTCTTCAGGAAGGACGTTTGCAGCTCAGAGTATCAGCTGTTGTAGGCTTCGTCAGGTTACGAGGTCAAACAATCTAGCGGAACGATGCTATCACGACACCATGCCGAGATGTTGATTATCCGTGGGCCGACATTGTTTGTTTATCAAAAATGCTAATTGCTTTTTTTTAGTGTTTGAGGAAAGATTAAAAGTTAATAGGAGAAACTAAATAAACAGAATGAAATTGCACAAAGGCGACGTGAGATGTTAATTAATTTGTGGCCACCTCTGAGCTAATTAGCAGAAATAAAGGGAAAAAAAAGGAAGTTAATGAGGCTTGATGTAACTGACACGCTGGGAAACACCGACTATTGAATTTATGAATGTGTGAACAAATGATAAAAAAAGAAGTTGCTTCCTCTAAACTCTTTTCACAGAGCGTCTTTGGGTTTATTTGAATGCAGCAACACATGAATACTGTATACGAATGTTTTGTAATTTCAGTTATTAAGTATTGATATATTAAGTTACACATTGCTACTGTACATTGCTGTAATGTTTCTACAGAAAAGGAAGAATATGTAAGGAAAAACAATTTGGAGCATGCTGTTATAGGAAAATAATCAACGACGGAGTGATGCAATGCGTCCCGTTCAAAGCGGAGTTACACCAAAGTTGATTATTTTCCTATAAAAGCACATCCTGAAATATTTTATTCCTCTTACACGACACTAACACATTTTTTCTTAGTAATGAATGTCATACTTTTTAATGTGTTTATAGTTACATTTAACATTCAAACAATTTAGTTCCTGTGATCTCTTGGCACTGGAGACTCCTTCCATAAATGCTAAATACGTAGACACTTTCCGACAGAAAACTTCGCCATATCAACTAACTATGCATGTTTTTAATCAGTTTATGTGTCCTTCGTTGTACAAGTCCAAAGTTAAACGAAATGCGGATTTTGTCAGCATGTGACTCAGCCTCAGTGCTGGCCGAGTCACACGTTTTGTCGCACGCTGCTCCGATCTTCCAGCTACTCTGTCATTTACGGATTACTGTGTCACTCTGCGAAATCACAGCTATGAAATTGGGTTATGGCTGACTGAAAGGGCAGGCCCTGATCACTAAGCACTTCTTTTTTCGACACTCTCTGAGCACTTTCATCTCTCTTTTTGTCGCCTCTTTTTCCCATGCTCCTTTTCAGATGCCGCTATAGATTTGTTGTCATCGGGCCTGGGTGATCTTGCTGACAGCCCTGTCAGAAAATGAATTTTTCAGCTCACCCTTGATTGACTCCATTTGTAGCTCGGGACTCTATCAGGACACGGCACTCTTCTCCCTGCTCATTGTAGTAAGAGAGGGAATAGAAAGAGGGATGAGGAGAAGAATGAAGACAAGAATGACTTTTACTGCACCAACCAGCTCGAAATGACTGGCTGTACTTTGGCAAGTTTGGCTCGTTATATGATTATAATGATGTGTTAAAGCTGAAATTGCACTTATCAATATTTAGACTTATCATTAGCTACAGGCAGCTCAGGAAGTTTGCATAAAATCAGATTTTGATCGATATCCAACAAGGGGCGGTATTACGTCCGATGTCATTGTGCGACAATTTGTTGTAAGCACAATATTTTACTCTGAAATTCACAGACTGGGAAATGAAAATACACACAAAACTATGGAAGCTATTTCATTGGATTCATTACACATTAGATATGAAAATATGACATTATAAAGAAATTAACCCTTAAATGCATGGGGTTTTAAATAACCTAACACACCTCATTAGTGATCGCTAGTTTTCTACAAGCTTCAATAAATGACAAAATTTGTAAACCAATAATGAATTGTGTTTTTTTATTTCAATGTTTTTTTTTTGTTGATATTTTGTTAATTACTTAATGCAGATACTACAACAACTACAACTACATCATGGCAAAAAAAAGACACTTAAGAAAGTGAAAATATCTTCAATATAGTCAAATTTAGCAAAACTTCCCAATTACAAGATTATAATAAACCAAATATAAGATTATTAAACATACTTCTAGACATTTTGTTTACTGATTTCAACCTTTAAATTTTTAATTCTACAGTTTTGGCAGATTGTTTTGTTTCTTTCTAGAAATACATGCTTAATAAGAGCAAAATAGTTTGGCAGACTACTGCATTTCAAGCTTGAAAAGAATAAAAATGTCTTGAAATTGTTGTAACAATCATATATTTGGTAAATTGTAATCTCATAAGAAGAAATACTAGATACATGTGATTATATTCAATATTGATTCAATATGTAATATTTGCAGTGTTACTGTAAAAACATTTTTTTCAATATGTTCAATGGATATTTTTTTACAATTGTGTAATGAGCTACACATTGTTCCTCATTGTTTCTTTGTGTGTGTGTGTGTGTGTGTGTGTGTGTGTGGTTGTGTGTCAGGCAATGGTCTAAAAGTGGTCTATAATTGGATTATATATAAAATGGTCTATAATTGTATTATATTTTATTTAATGTTCTATTTTATTACTATTTTTAAAAAAATAATTTTGGCATTTCTGTATAGGTGAATTCTTAAACACCAAAAGGTTGAGAAATACTACAGAACTACGTAACTAAAGAAAATGGATGAGGTAGAGAGGGTGAATGAGCTCGTGGGTCACTTTAGTAAAGAATACCTGGCAACCTCGGAGACATGAACTGCACACCGGCCATTTTGATCATTACGAATGAGCAGCCTAGAAAATGTAGTGAAGCTCCTGCTTAGCCTGCATATCTACTGACGTATCTTTTGAACTTAAGCGATGTGATTTTGAACCCGGGATAATGTCAGCTACGTCATTCAATTAGAAGTTTAGAAAAACAATTATACATATAGTTATACAATTATACAATTCTATCTTTATTTCTTGTATTTTAATTGTACATGCTGAGATGACATGATCATAGAGCATATGCTATAATAACATCCAGTAAAACCTTAGTATGTGATCATCAGCATGATATATGACAGACAGTTATGTTTAAAGCAACGAAACAAAGCAATAAGATATAAGCGTCTCAGAAAAGCACCGTAACTTATGGTGACCATGTCTTCTGTTTGTATTTTCAGCCCAAGCCTTATCGGTGGAGAGATCGAGAAAGCCGTCCGCTCTCATTCTGCTATTAGCGAGCACATGTCAGGACCTATTTGCCAGTGGTTACTTTAAGAGTGACATCAGCTGTGACCTTTTGACCTGGTCTGACAGAAGAAAAGGTCCGGTGATAGTTTTCCATTATGGAAGCTGAACAGCACTTGTGCTTGATAGAGAGGAGAAAAAAAAAAGAATTAAAAAAGCTAGTTGCATTGGTGTTCCTTGTGACATTTTTTTTTTTTGGTCTTTTTTTTTAGGCTTCAAACAAAGCTTCACCTGCTTGGATGCTCCGACATGCACTGATGACTGATGACTTCCCGGAGTGAGAATTTTGTTTTTATGTTTTTTTTCTCTCTCCAGATTGAACAAGACTGTGTATTTATAGCTGAATCTACAGTAGTAGACTCCAAATTGGGGCAGATCTTGTTTTCATCACGCGTCTCAGTAGCATATCAGCCGGCTTTGATATCAAGGAACTTTCCACTGATGGCAAAGAGAGAGACATGGAGGTTGGACACACTTTTCTAGCAGGAGGGCCCGGCGGTGTGCGTTGTGTAACGCTGATCGATGCTCCAGCATCAACCGATTAAAAAGATTTTGCTCAGCGAGGGCCTCACTAGCAGCGCCGCTTTAACCAAATCAATGCAAGGCAAAATGGCACCAATCATAATGAGTGTGAAGAGTCGGAGAGATATGAGACCACCGAGTCTCACTCATCCTCATACATTTGGCTTCATGGCAGTGAACGGAGAAATGAAAAGACCCGTGATGTCCATTTGCGTGCCTGATTTATATAATATGACACTAATCTGGCTGTGAGAGCCTCCTGTCCCATCTGTCATTAAGAGATCCTCACGACTGGCTCATAAACCCCCTCCGGTGTCTTCCGCTGAACGTCTTTACAGGTCGAGATCCGACTCGCTGCTCGTCTTCACCGGCTCTCAACTCACGCTGATAAATCACATTTATGAAAGCCGCAATTACCTGATTAGACTCGCTCGCGGAGGCCTCGGCAAGCCCGCGCAATTCATTACAGCCTGTAATCGCATTCAAACGGCGTGTGAAGTAGACAGAACGTAAATGCTTCAGAAGACATGAGTGCATAACATCAGGTGTAAAATCTTGTCCAAGTCAATAAATATGAATCCATTTGACACAAAACGTGTACACATTGTAATGAACAAGAGTGGCTTTAACCTCAATCAGTTGCAAACCTTCGCAAAAGCTCTGAGATCATGTTGAAATCGAAGAATATAAAGAAAGTTATAAAGAAAAGTTAAGTGCTATGTGAACACACTTTACTCCAAATGCATGGATCTTTTCCTTTCAGCACAACTCCAGCAGAAAACAAACTGTTTTTCTGAAGAACATTTAACACGCTTTCTGTTTTCTCGCTATCAAGACAAGCTGCGACTTGAAAGAGGGGTTAGCATAACACACAATCTGTTGCTTAGCTAATCGTAGGGCACGCAACTGTTCTTATCATACACACGACTTCTCTTTAATGTCCTTCTACAACCTCTTCACTCTGCACTATTATGCTAACTGTGTGTTCAGTAGGCTAGCATACAGTAGGTATGTTATTAGCTAGTTATAGGCTGTGCTAGCCACGTTTTGTTGTTTGGTTTGGATTTTGAGTGCTTGAATGGATTCGATGAGCAAAAACAGACCACAGATTTGTCACGTAAAGAGTTCCGTTGTGAGTTGGTCCACATATTTTTGAAAATTTATCACTGAAAATGCCCTCAAATGAAGAAATAGAGAAATGTAAAGATTTTCACTGTTTTGTGTTAATGTCTGAAATTATTCGCCATTTCGTCAGTCCACACACTAATCCTTGTCTATGTTTGTTTCTGTTGGTTGTCCTCTCTAGTGCTCAATACACTAGTTATTCATGAGGTGTTTGACGTAACAGTTCATGACATGCTATCGCCACCTATTGGACTGGCATGCTCATGTTTTTAAATTTGCATTTTCACCTGTTGGTGTAATTGTTTTTTTTTTTTTAAACAAAGAATATATACATGTGGACAGAGCCTTAGACGAGACAATCATGAGCTTCTTAGATAAGAAACTCATAACAGAACAGTTAGAGACTTTAAGCGATACGTGAACGCGTGTTGTTTTTGCTTTTTATGCTCTCAGCAGGGAAGAAGAAGGAGAAGAAAAAGAAGAAGAAGAAGAAGAAGAAGAAGAAGAAGAAGAAGCGAATATGGAGGACGGGAGGAGAAGAGCCTGAACTGAACCCCAGCCTGAACTGCACATGACCCTCTCGCCACCCCTGCAGTCAACTGCATTATACCAGAGTAAATGTGTGTGTGTGTGTGTGTGTGTGTGTGTGTGTGTATAAGAGAGAGAGAGAGAGAGAGTGCTTTTCAAGCTATCCATTACAGCATGGAAAAAAGAAAGATAAGCCAATAAGTTTTGCTGGACACCTGGACTGTTTGGTTAAACTAGCTTATAGCACCAGTTCTCAAAACAGTATAGGAAACTGATCAGTTCAGCGTGAGATGGTTCATCGTATGCATGATGTGTCTTCAACATGGCTAATTACATTTTCAGGGATGAAATCAGCCTTGGTGTAGTAGTTAAGCACGACATTTGGTATTTTGAGAAAGCTGGCGTTATTGAATATGTACATCTGCGAGTGCATGTGTGAAGCGTGAGGTTGAGATAGAGATTTCGAGATTAAGAGCCAGGGCCGGTGGGCTGTGTGTGTGTGTGTGTGTGTGTGTGTCCTGGTGCTGCTGTGGCTCCGCGGCGGGGGGCTGATGGGGCTTTCAGGCCGGCGCGGTGGAAAACACAGCTGCTAACAAACCACTCCACTTCACTGAGGAAGGACACAGATGCCATAAATGACTTGACATGATGGGCGAAGGGAGCTCCATTCCAAACTAAATCACCCATTCAGGAGCGAGTTATCAGGAGGGCAAAATAGAGTGGCGAGACCTTGCCGATCTCAGAAACTCCTGTCTACAGAGATCAAATCTCCACGGAGACAGAGGAGAACATGGCAGGGTTTTTAGACTGACCACCTGTCTTATTCTGTGTGTCTGTATACGATATAAAAACATTAGCTAGGCTAAAGCAATCAGAAAAGAAAAGTTAGATTCCTGGGGTTGTTAACGGTTGGACCACCGACCGAGCAATAAAATTGACTACGAAAACAGAAAAAAAGATGAATGGATTTATTCGTTGCTTTAAGTTCAAAAAGGATGTACGTAATCTGTTCAGAGTCTGTGGCGCTAGTCAAAAGTGGCATCTTATTTATGCTAATATCTTATTTATGCTATTCGTTAATGATGAAATAACAACGATCGTCACCATTCAGTCATGTTAGGTGTTTACTTCATAAACTTACATAAATGGATCTTTAAAAATTTTAGTTGAATCTAGACTAAGATGCTGAACTGGCATTAGCTCTTTGTTACAAAATAAATAAAATTGTTTTATTGTAATGGTGACACTAAATGGTGTTTTCCACATGTACAAACATTTTCGTTTTGCATTACATTACCTTTTGTTTTGGATTTTCAAATAATCTACAATTATTTGCTATTAACTGTAGCATATTTTTAAGAGATACTGACTAAAGGTCATGGTTGTCGTTCATGTCTTTCTTACGTTATGAAATTCAACAAAGCTGCTAATCACATCTCCTGAGAGCTCTAACACGACCCTCCGATTTGCCGCAGGTGATCCGAGCAAATTTTCTTCTCTCCTTATTAATTCCAACCAAGAATTAAATGATCGGTCTTATACAGCCCTAATTTAATAAACGAAGCATAAACCGGTGCTCAGTATGCCTAATTAAACCAGAGCCATAAAGGGAATTCTCCATGGCCCTTCAGATAAGCATGTTACCTTGTCTGGCTTTGAAGCAGAGTGATCCCAGTTTGAAGTAATTCACAGTGTAGGAGGAACTCCTTCATTAGCAGAGCTCCACCAACAGCGAGTCAGGATTAGCGCAGGGATTCTCATTAGCGTTAAGACAAAGGAGCAAAAACTGGTGTTTAATATAGATATACAGTATGAATGAGTGAAGCAACGGAGTGTTGAGTAACAAGCCTTTTGGACAACCAACACACACTTACACACACACACACACACACATACCAACACTAAAGTGTTGTGTAGTGCTGCTAGCATTCATGCGAGCATAGAGGAAGGAGTCTTCGGTGGTGTCAGTGCTTTGTGAAACTGTAACTATTACCGACAGAGCAGTTTGCGCTTTCCAGTTTCTCAGTAACATGACGTGTTATTTTTGTCTCGTTATCTTCAAGAGAGGGAAAGAAGAGGCTGGTGAGGGAATGGCTAGTGATTACTTGCTTCGTGGATGTTCCACAACATTCAGTGTAACTCTAAACTGATAAAAAGTACAACACGGAATTCTTGAATTAATAAAAACATTGTTAGTGTTGGCAAATTACTGTGCAGCAGTAGTAATCAACTTCAGGGTGGTAACAGTAGCTCCGCTTCATCACACTACCCTGTCATTCATTAATTTCCTATTACAGCACAACGCCATGTGTGTATTCCTTACTTAAAACATCACTGATGTAGTGAGAGCAAATTCAGAGTGCCATGCACCATGGATATCTGAAAAATCTGGAAATAATGGAAAATGATAGAACTTCAGAAAGAATTTTGAGAAGAAATGGGTATTTTGATATTGTACTAAAAATCCAATATCTTTAGACAGCTGTCTTCCCTCATATTTTTGGACTATGACAGCCCCCCTTTTGCACATCCCGTGATGCCAAGTCACATGGCCTAGGTCACAAATATTGTTTTAGGAAGATTATGAACATAATATGAACATAATATGAACTGTACATATTATAAAGGCAGAATATAAAAAAGGCCAAATTATAAAAACCTACATATCTGTGGAATCCATGATGGATCGTGTAGCAGTCATAGAAAGATATTTCTGTCTGCAGTAAACCTCGTGTTGAAATAACCCAATCGGCCCGAAAACCAGGGCCCATCAGTGCCCTTTACGTCTCACGGCCATGTGCTGAAAAATGGACTGCTTTTGACGCCCGTCACTGGGTCTGTTTTGATCATAGTCATGCTTCCCAAGTGGGAGGGGCTCAAATTGGATTTTTCTGAGGCCAAGAGGAAAGGAAATCACCCAGTACTGGCCTCACAACCCTCCCCCAATCTATAACCCCCTACTGACCACTACACACACACACACACACACACACACACACACAAAGCATTTACAGAGGTTTAGATTGTACATGCAGACAAACACATATCATTATTACTATCATCCACAAAGCTTGCTGTTGTGTGTTAAAGAAAGATGAAAAAGTAGAAATGTCCACACACACAAACGCGTCAGATTATCTTTATGAGGACTGCACTGAATTAATAATTATTAATGCAAATAATTATCTACACTAGCCCCAACCTTAACCGCAGTAACAAAAAGGAAACATCTTGTCTCACTCTATTAGATTTTAAACTTTTCTAAAAAAAAAAAAAAAAGGCAGTTTATCTCATGGGGACTATAGCCAAATGTGCCCACAAGGTCAAAACTTTCAGATATTCCTATCCTTTTGGGGACATTTGGTCCCACCGTAGATATAAAAACATGCCCCTACACACAAATCAGTGTTGGCTCGAGAAACTTTTTTAAAGTCTTTTCAGCATTTGTTCTGCACACTTACCTACGGCCACTCGGCGGGGCCCCGGTGACTGGGGTCCCATTTCGAGCGCAGCGTGGGGCCACTGAGCTCCTCGGCTGTAAAATGAAGGCACCGGAGCGCAGTGTGAGAATGTATTAGGCTCGCTGAGATAAAGGAAGGCCGCAGCCAGTCGTGCACGCCTTCAATGGGAAAATAACGGCCAGACAAATTGTTTTTGGTACATTAAGTACCTGTTACTCTATTTCACAGATGGAAAACAATAACGTTGGGGCCCTGGCGTGAGCCTTTATCGAAATACCCACAAATTCCCTGTGCCTTGCTTTATATGCAAAGTGATTTTCCTGAGGACCTTTTTTTTTTAAAAGGGTGAGCTCAAAAGGAAAGTGAGCCGATTGACAAATATGGCATATGATGATAAATGACAAAGTGGCTAGCGAGCTAGTCGATGCGCTACTGAGGGAAATCATACGGAATATCCATGTTAATAAAAATAAAATAAAACTAGTCGGAATGCGCTCGCGCAGCAAACGGGCACGGGGATTTTTCAATTAATAAGCAGCGGAGCCGCGCAAATTAAATGAGTGTGTCAGATGCAGGATGATTTATCCGTTCGGACTGATCTAACGGCTCCGTGGAGCAGCTATGACACTCTGACAAGGCGACAATGGATATGAAAAATGAGGCAATAGCACAGAGCTAAATCAGAGAGTTTCAAAGCCAAACACACCACCACCACCACCCCTACCACCCGCTGAGTCCACCTCGAAAAAAGAGAGAGCTGTATAATGAAACAACTGAATATAAAATTCCCCCTGTAGATCAGCTGTTTATATTCAGTGAGCGATGAGGACAAATTGGTCAAAGTGTTTCTCAGACATTTGCGCTGTTAGCGAGCCAACAGTCATAATTGGCATTGTTGCTTTTTTTTTCGAGTGCTGCTAGTAAACTTCTTGTTTCCAGGTCATAAGTTGGAAATTTTACGATGCCTGTTGTCATTTATAATGTTTACTGCACTGGCGCTTGAAGACAAGCTTCAGCCATTTGAATAAAAATGCGTAGCGTCTGCTCTGGCATGAATGAGGACAAGTAACAGTGCTAACGCTGACAAAATGGCTGTATGCGAGACTTCAATACTTTTGCACTGAAAATATGACAAAAAAGTTAGCTACTTTTATCTGCACCATATAGCTAGAGATTAGATTTGTGTAGAATCCCAAGCATTTCATACAAAAAGGACCTATCCACAACAACCCGAACATACTCTAATAAGCTCTAATCAAACATTTGGAATATTCATATGAATGCAAGTAGTCTGTTTGCTAATGTTAGCCATGAAGTAGACTACCTGTTATGCTAACCATAAAAGTTGCTAGCTAGTCTAGAGGACATTACAATAGACTTATAAATATATATTAATATGAATTCATGGTAATAAAATTAGACTATTGACGAGAAAGAATAGTGTTGTTTTATTAGAAACATTTACAACCTTTCAAGTGTGCAGCTAGCATCTTTTTTTCGTTCGTTCATCATACTTAGGCAACATAGCGTAGTTTACTAATTACTATTTGGCGATTATGTAGAGAAGAGCTGGTACAATTTTAACATTGTTTGATTGCAATTGTAAGGGAAAGGGGTGGGTTTTCTGCAACTGTCAATCATTCCAGATTAATATGTTGAATATGTTCTTGAAAAACAAACAATCTTTTGGCATATTATTGAGTGCTAAAACTCGATATTGATTCGATAGAAGTCCGATGTTAAAATAAAGAGCTCCTACGCAAAATGGATACGCAAAATGGTGTTCACTTACGTGTCTTCATCTCTATACATATTTCAAAGAGTTATAATAAAAATAAAATAAGAGTTTGGGCATCGGCAGTAGGAACACTTAGCAGGCGATGAGGTGGCAACATGTTACTTGCTTAAAGTGCGCATCCATCATGAGCACAGGACAGCCACAGAGACAGAGAGATGGTCACTCTATTACGCCTTTTCTTCTTTTTTATTTTCTTAGCTCTGATGAAAAAGGGCTGCTCGACTTTCTCTGCACTCAGCAGATTTAGAGGAACCAATTACCAGCTCAGCAATGTGAGCTCTCCTAGCCCGCAGCTCTGCAATGATGACGTCTGAAAGGGTTAAATTTCATCGGCGTTTTTATCCCCTCGTTCCCCTCGCCATGCTTTTTACTTTCACCAAACATTTCCTGGTTTTGATGGAGGACGAAGAGAGCAGGAGGGAAAAAAAAAACAATAAAGAATATGAAAGGCCCATCTTCACAGAACATTAGACAATGGCAAACATCCTACAGCAATGATCGGATAGATCAAATCTGACAAGTTAAAGTTGATTGTTGAGCGCCTGTTGATTGAGCCGTATTTCACCGAGACAGCTCGCCTCATCTCCAGCCTCGGCCGAATATCAGCGCCTGAGAATCTGCTGCTGTGGAGTTCAAAAGGAGCAGAATGTTTCTTTTCTTTTGACTGAATGATATGAGTTGTAAAATACAGGCTATGAAATGAAATGTTTGGACAGAAACGGTTTGTTCTCAAAATGTAGATGTTAGATGTTTAATTAACATACAGATGTTAATTAAATTCAATTAGCTTTTGAATAATAGGGCTATAAATGATATGTAAGGAATAAAACACTTGGTTGCGTTCTGCTACAGGAAAATAATCAACCATAGAGTGGTGTGATGAAGGGGAAGGGGAGTTACTGTTGATTACTTTACTATAACAGAACGTCCTAAACGTGTTTCATTCCTCAAACCAATTTGTCAATGGTAGAATTTTTATTATTTTTTAACTGTTTATAGTTACATTTAATATGCTAATATAATAAACAAAAACATAAGTAGCTAGCACACTAATAGTGCCATAACATAAGGTAATCTTATATACTTAAAAAACTTAATACTTTATTACTGGCTGTCATTAGTGTAACTAAATATATAGCTAAATAGCTAGCTGGCTTGTCAATCTGTCAAGCTGCACATTAAATACTATAAGATATACACGTTAGTTCCTGTTATCACTTAGGTTATAGCAGCTATAAATGTTCCGCCATTTTAATAAGACAAAAAAATGCAGCTTGTTACCAAGAAACCACAAAATGCAAAACCTTCTGTCCTAAAGTCTGTCACAAAGCACAGATACACATCTCCTTACTGAAAACTTCACCATATCAGCAATCTTTCTTAAATAACAACACATTCATTTAATCTGTTTAATATTATTAGTCTTAGATGTGGACTGTCCACCATACATGCTTGGGCTTGGTCTTTGTCCTTTGTTTTGGTCCAAGACTTAATCTCCTCCCCTGTCCTGTCATTGGTTTGTTATCACATTGTGTGCACCTGTTCTGTATTATCTCCTGATTAGTTTGTCTATTTCTACCCTGGTGTGTCTATCTCGTTGCGAAGTCTTGCCGATTGTTTCACATGTTTCAGAGCTTGTTTTTCTGGATTAATCTGGAAAATGATCAACTTTGGGGTGGAACAGTAACTTCATTTCAGTCAGATCACATCACACTACACTGTTGTGGATTATTTTTCTCAAACAGCATGCTCTGAAGTGTTTTATCCCATAGTAATAACAGCATGTGATTTTTTTTAACATGGGCTTTTATGTATATATCCTCTGCATACTGACAGACTGAGGGATCTGAAGGAAAAAGAATGAGAGAGAGACAGAGAAAGAGAGAGAGAGCTAGAGCTCAAACCATTTGAGTGAGTGTGAGGGCCAGTGAGGCGTGATTGAACAATCCCATTCCCAGGCCTTTTTCTTAGACAACGGGCAGCGGCTGTATGAAGATTGATACAGAAGTGCTCGCCTCGCTTTGCTGGATCATCAAACGGATTGATATTATACTCCCGCTCTGGATGAAGACAAAGTAAGTGTTATCATACTCAATAGACGGGCATGTCAGGGCCGGAAAATCAGGCCGTGTCGCTGGTTACAGGAGCGTAGCGCTGACTGTCATGCGGATTTATCGCGCCGGGATGCGGGATGCTGAAAGAACAGTGTTAGGCTGCAGACTGAATTACACACACATGGCGCAGGCGTCATCTCTTGCCACTTTGTCATGGTCAATATCTGCGGGAGGAACACACGTCCTGTCATCCAGAGAAAGAAGATAGAGATCCTGCTCACACTGAGATTTATTATGCAACATGCAGCTATCGTACATGCACATACACACCAGTGTATAGCTAAATAACTAGCTAATGTTTGTAGTTGTCTATGATCACTCTGTAAATTAAGAATTGAATACAGTAGGACCCCCGTATCCATGGGGGATAGATTTCAAGCCCCCAGTGGATGCCCGAAACCACGTATACATATATATAAAACGGCTGGGTAGCGTATACAGCATGGACACACTGGACAAAGGGAGGAATAACGTCCCAGGCAGGATCATCACGTTACTCAGAACAGCATGCAATTTAAAATATGAATGTTTACTATATTTCTGGAATTTTTATTAAATTTTTTCGGAACTCAACTACAGTTAAGTGAAACAACGGTAACTGAAACAGAAGATATGGGGTTTTTACTGTATAATGAAGTAAAAACATAAGTAGCAAGCAAGCTAATAGCCTATAACATAAGCTAATATAGCTAGCTAGCTTTACACTTACGGGCAGTCATTAGTGTAATATATATATATATATATATATATATATATATATATATATATATATATATATATATATATATATATATAATAACTAGCTAGCTTATCGGTCAATTTCAGTCAAAATCTGTCAAATTACATTAAATAAAATAAGATATAAACATTATAGTAAGCTAATAGTGCCATATTGCTAGATAGCTACATTGGGTTGTCATTAGTGTAGCTAAATATACTGTAAGCAGCTACATAGCTACCTAGACTGGTACTTTCACTCTGTAAAATTAGCCATTAAATAAAACTAAACATAAATAGCTAAATAGCTAGCTAAGTATGTACATAAATAAGCTAAGCTTTCATTAAAATAAGGTATTAGAGGTGTTTAGAACATAATGTATTAAATATAGCTAGTGAGTGTTACACTGAGGGATTGTCATTAGAACACGTAGCAAAATAGATAGCTAACAAAGAAGTTAGCTTAGTATTAAGTGAATAAGGTATTAAATATGCTACTGTTAGGTGCTAGCAGTAGCTATCCACTACCCATATATCCTTGCTAACTAGCTCAGTGCCGTTTATGAACTTTTCTGTTTTCATGAATGGAAACAGAATATGAAACATGATTAAACATCAATAAAATCAAGTGTGTAAACTACACTACACTGCTCCACTCTTCCCTGGAAATGTGTGTGTGTGTGTGTGTGTATGAGCAAACCCTGTCCCTATAAACCAGTTGATAACATCCTCTGCTACTGTGTGACATTACGGGCTACGCAGCAGCGTGAAAGGCCTCTCTAATATAAGTGTGTGTCTCTGTGGAGCGATTTTTATGATCATTGTAAAGCTGCCAGTCACCTCGGTCTCGCTCGCCCTGTAAAAGCCACATCTGGGAAACTCACGCTTTACACACGTTTCTCCTTGCATCCATCATTTTAAACGTCCTCCGTAATAATCCTGGGAGCTAGAAAGAAAACGTCAGGACTCTTTATCATAGTTTTGGGGACGGGTATGTTATTGTCACGTAATTATTCGATTTTATTTTATTATGGAAGAGAAGAAGGAAATATGACGGCACTTGTTTTTTGTTCTTGTGTGTGTGTTTGTGTGTGTGTGATTGTGTGTGTGTGTGTGTGTGTGAGTTATCGCTTTCCATCAGAGGTCAAATGCCCCACAAATGGAGAGGTCATGTGCTTTATACTGGATCTGTTGCATTTACTAACTTCCAGCGACTAAATACAGACACACACACACACACAAGCCCCCTGCCTTGCCACCAGCTGGTATCCGTTTGCTGACGGCGTGAAGCGACACGGCAGCAGTGTTGGTTATGATGTGACCCCGTCAAGCCGGTGACCCGGAAGAGTGACGAGGTGATTGGTTCCATGTCAGCCAGCGCAGGGAGTTGGGAAATGTGGGGGAAGACGAGGGTGTCGGTGGGGTCACGCTTCTGTAGCCGCATGATCCATCTCCCTTTTTAGCCTGTGTCACGATTGCTTTGGATGATGATGATTTGACAGTTAGGGCAGGCTTACGGCTGAGAAAGAGTGATGACGAGCAGCTTCTTACCACACACACACTCTCTCTCTCTCTCTCTGTCTCTCTTGCTCTCTCTCTCTCTCTCTCTCTCTCTCTCACACACACACACACACACACACACACACGCTCTCTCTCTCTCTCTCTCTCTCTCTCTCTCTCTCTCACACACACACACACACACACACACGCTCTCTCTCTCTCTCTCTCTCTCTCTCTCTCTCTCTCACACATGCACACACACACACACACATATATTCTCTCTCTCTCTCTTACACGTACACACAAACACGCACTGAAGCAGGTAAAATCAAAATATTGACTCAGTATATACGTTAATATTTACTCAGTTGACAATTTAATCCAGAATGACAATCCAGAATCCAGTCCAAGCCTAGAACATAGTTGGTGAAGGATAAGGATCTCGCAACCTTCTGGCCTCCATTAAAGGAATACTCCTGGGTTTTCCCACAAACATAACAACAACCCAACATTCTGCATACAACTGTTGAAAAAGTGGGTGGGGCTAGTGATGCAAAAAAAAGTTCACAGTGTACAAATGACACGTGATCTGGTGACTACCAATGCGAGTAAATACACAAGCGATTTATTTGTCTTATACGACAGCAATTTGCCAGCGATGACGATTCGTATTTCTTTAAAGAACAACTGTATTAATCTGTATTAATGTTATGGCAGCTATAAACGGTCATCCCCTCACCAGCCTCTCTTTCTCTCTCTCTCTGTCTTGAAGTTAATAAGACAAAAATAGCGAACACTACAGCTTTACATTTGACTGTTAGCAAGCGCTCACACTGGAGACTCCTTCCGATATAAAATAAACGTCTCCTTCGAGAACATTTCATCATATCAACAATTACACAACAATTAGCCATAGATTCTGTGGAGCTTCTGCTATACAAGTTCCTGTGAACGAACTACAGAAACGACAACGTATCAGAATGAGAGCATTAATGTAAAGAAAATGAACCAACACCTTCTGACCAATCAAACAGCGCTGTGGTGTAATGTAGCCTTGAATCCATTTTACATGAGTGCACAGTTCTAATAAGTTGAATCATCAACTGCCTTCTGACTTCTTTTATAAATGAGTTTTTAGTTTTTCGGTTCGTTAATCCATACAGTGTGTTAAAATCCTTGTAATCACATATACACAAAAGATGTAGTAGATGGAGATTAGGTTTAAAACCCCTGGTTCTAATGCATTTGTATGCCGTATAGATGAATAGATGAATAAGTCTATGAGGCTGTGATAAAGATTTTATCCATAAACCAGCGACTGTGGTCAATGTGCTAAGCTTCAGTACTTAATATCAGCACAAGCAGCTGTTTAGCTTCGTCTCAATTCCATCTCTGTCCCCTGTGAGGCCTAACGTCTCGGCCTCCACCAGCGCCTCGTGTAAATGAGCCCGTTCTGCTGCATTAGCTTCATAAAACCATAATCCTCCGGCCATAAAGCATTACGCGCACTGCAACATTTTCAGATTTATGGCCCAGAGAATCGATGAGGGGGGAAAAAATAATAGCGATAAAATTATGCTTGAGTGTCCCGGGGATGATATTACGATATTGAGCAGAATTTAATTGTGATTTGATTCCTGTAGCCGTTTGCCAAATGATGAATGAGAGCTCGCGACCCAGAGAGCTGCGCCGCAGAGAGAGTCTTTAATATGACAATTAAGTGTCGGCCTTTATGTTTTATCGTCTCTCTCTCTCTCCCTCTCTCTCCCTCGGTCTCTCTCTCTCCCCCTCTCTCTATGTCTCGCTTTCTCTTTCTTTCCTTCAGATCACTTCATCAGTACAGTGTAGCTTTTTGTGCAGATTAAATTGAGACTCGGGTTTGCTCCATCTCCGAGCACTTACTTATGTTTTATGACACGCAGTAAATCAATTTTATGCCTCTATTGATTTTTCTTCCCCCTCTTTTCTCCTCTTTATTCTCTTCCTCAAGCGTCTTGCTGCTTACATGGAGGAGACGCTCTCTCTCTCTCTCTCTCTCTCTCTCTCTCTCTCTCTGGACATCTGTCCCCTGTGACCTTCAGTGTTTAAAATCAAAAAGAAGAGCAGTGTGTGTGTGTGTGTGTGTGTGTGTGTGTGTGTGTGTGTGTGTGTGTGTGTGTGTGTGTGTGTGTGTGGTCATTCAGGACGGCTCATAGTGTTTCCATTTCACTCGAAGCTTCTCCGAGGTGACAGGCAGAAATGAAGCGTATGACACGCTGGCCAGAAGGTGGCAGGTTCAACTCAAGTGTGCTTCATGTTTTTTTTTTTCCCCGGTGTTTGTGTGAGTGCATGAACAAAATGTGTGTAAATGTATTTCTATTTGTCCAAGTGTTGCATGGGCATTTTTTACAATGGTGTTGCTAGTTGAAAGGAAAACTTTATTGCACTTTATACGACATCGCTATTGTATTCTCCATTCTGACTGGTCAGAAGGTGTCGATTAATTTTCTGCAACAGCAGCTCTGACAGCAGTTCCAGCTGTAATTCAGAAATTTTACACAAATGGTCACATGTACACTTCAAACACACTCCGTTAGTGTTATTGTGGTATTGTTTTATGTGCATACTGTTGTTAAAGCACAAGAATTCACACTTTTGGATATTTGGACAGTGCAAAAGTTTGCATCCCCCATGCTTTTGGGGGTAGAAAATGGAAAATATATCTGGAACTTGCAAAACTATGGATAAAAATAAGGAAGTCAGAAATGAATTTTATTTTATTTTTTTTTGTAAAGCAGGAAAGAAGTAGATAGCACTTTATACCTCAGCACTGTTATATTCTTGAATCTGATTGGTCAGAAGGTGTGGATTAGTTTTCCATAACACCAGCTCTGATGATTTTACAGATTTTACTGAAATGTTAACACATACAGTACGCTTCAAACACACCGTTCATTTGGACTCTGTTAGTATGTTATTGTTAGGAAGTTCACATTGTTGGAGGTTTTACTTTTCTGCACAGTCTATACAGTGCAAAAATTTGCACCCCCATACTTTCTAGGTTAGAAAATATAGTTGTAATTTACAAAACAACATATAAAAACAATTCTTAAATGAAAAGTCAAAATGACGTCAGAAATAAAATGCGTATTTAATTACTAATACTACTACTACTAAAACTAATAATAATAATAAAATGCTGATGTATTTTATTAAATAAAAGGGTATGGGTTGATATTTAGAATTTTTCACTCTTAATATCATAGCATACAATATTTCTCTTACTTTTCTTACATTTTATGCAAACTTTTACACTTGACTATAAATAAGGAATGACAAAATTACTGGATTCAGAGTTAATCTGGCCAATTAATTCTACTGATTATCTTAATAATCCTGGATTAGAGCTGGAGTACTGGAGTACAGGAACAGGAAGAGGGTTTGTGCACACTGAGTACATCTGAACTTTTGACACCTTCTTCTTCTTCTTCTTCTTCTTCTTCTTCTTCTTCTCTCTTTTTTTCTTCTTTACTCTGTTCTGTGAACTGAATGCCCAGTTTGGGTGAAAGGTCCCAGACGATCAGCACTTCCTCTCAGCAGACTGGTGATGTGTGACCGGCATGTGTGTGTGTGTGTGTGTGTGTGTGTGTGTGTGTGTGTGTGTGTGTGTGTGTGTGTGTGTGTATGTATGTGTGCGAGTGTGTGCGTGTGTTCCTTTCACTTCTGTCTAGTCCTCAGACTTCCTTCTCATTTCATTGCATCATTTGGTGTCATCAGTTTGTGTGTGTGTGTGTATGTTTGTGTGTGTGTGGCAGTGTATGTGTGGCAGTGTGCAAGAGATTGTCATTTCAAAGCAATTAAAAACTCAACTTATATCTACTGACAGTCTCATCGTGCATGCACTTTATTCTAACGGGGGGAAAAGTAAAGAACTACAGGTACTCACAGTACAGTACTTGAATACCTGGTTCACTACAACGGTACCTTTTTGAGTATAATACTGCTTTTACTAGAGTTTAATTTTTTAAACTCAGGTTATTCTCACCACAGCATGTCCTGAAGAATTTTAATCCTCTTCCATCATTAATAAGTAAAAATGATTAATTAAATAACGTCATGTTGTACTTTTATCCGTTTCGAGTTACATTTAATGTCGTGGAACATCCATGAAACTTACAATATAACAGCTTTAATCAGTCGTTCCTTCACCAATCTCTTTTTGTTTCTCTTTCAAAGTTTATAAGACACCCCCCCCTACCTAGAAACCAGGAAGTGATTCATTCTGAAGACTTTCCTGTGGTGGAAAACGGCTTACACTGAAAATAAACATCTAAATAAACATCTCCTAAGAGAAAACTTCAACATATCGATGAATACACTTTTTTTTTTTATGCTGACAAGTCTATGAGAATAAGGTGTTACTATAGAAATGATAATGTTTAATGTTAAAGCTGCTGTTATAGAAACTTACACAGCAATTTCTGACCAATCAGAATCGAGATTTCAACAGCGGTATAAAATGAAGAACAGATGCATTTTAAAAATAGAATAATTTATGAAATATAAATAATGATATATAATATTTGGGTGAGAGAAATAATGGTGTTACATGTTATGAGCATGTGTGTGTGTGTGTGTGTGTGTGTTTGTGTGTGTGTGAAACTGGTTTTCTCTTTCTAATATGATGTGGATTGGCATGTAGCAGCTGTCTGCACCCCGCTCCTTCTCTCTCTCTGGCCTCGTTCGCCCCCTCTGCCGCCTCTGACAGCGCTATGATGGATTAGGAATTGTCACCTGGGACGCTTGTCACTTGTTTACAAGACGCCCATCGCTCATCTCCCAACACGGGGGTTAGAATCCAGCCGAGACAAGGCGATCCCATACAACACAATACATAAGAGCAGCTTCCAAAACACAGCCGAGGTGTGTTCCAGCGCATCCATCATGCTTAATGCATTATTATATTTGCCCAGCTCCTCGGCCGTCTCGTCCTCACTCGGGTTTTTAGCCGTGTCTTCTTTCACAGCGGGCTGCACAACAACGTCTCCCTCGTGCTCCTGTGTATTTGCATGTGCTTCTGTGAGTGTCTCGCTCTACGTGCTCGCATTTTTTGGTGTGAAAACCAAACTGAACAAATATCTCTGTCTTGTTATTGCTTTTGTTGCTTTATACAATAGTGTGTAGAAAAGGAATTAAAGAAAAATGCAACAATGATCACAATAAAACAGCATCACAATATGTTCCGCCATCTTGGAATTGTGGAGATCATATTATAATTATTTTCATTGTTTTAAAAAAAGGTGTTTTTTTTTCTTCTTATCCACGCTGCAGTGTGGAAACTGTGCTTTCAGAGTTATCCACTGTGGAGAGTAGATTAATTTTCGGTGATCAAAATTGTCATTTTAGAGTTGGATCAAAATTCAAAAGGATTTGAAACAATGGTTCAAATTTTCAAATTTACCCGTGATATTGTAAAGAAAGAAAAGAAAGAAAGAAAGCAAGCCCATGTGATCACGTCACGACATCACTGTCTTTGTCCTCTTGCTAGCCGGAGCAGCTTTGAGAAATGTGTGTATGTGTGTGTGTGTGTGTGTGTGTGTGCGTGCATGTGGGTGGGTAGGTGAACGTGTGTATTGGTGAGTGTGTGTGCATGTGTATGTGTGCATGTGTGTTTGTGAGTGTGTGTGGGTGAACGTGTGTGTGGGTGAGCATGAGCATGTGTGTGTCTCATTGTGTGTGAGCGTGTGTGAGCATGTGTGTGTGTTGGTATGTGTGCATTTGTATATATGCGTGTGTGTGTGTGTGTGTGAGGCATGCAGTGTTACAGCTCTCCCCACCGCTCCCTGTATGGCCCTTCCCGGGGCCTGTAATGGCTTCCTATCAGGCCTAATGGTCCTGGGCTGGGCCTGAGTGCTACAGCTCGCCTTGTACAGCAAGCATATTGTGGTTAAATGAATTTTTTTCCCGCCGAACGCTCCCTGGCTGGTGGCATAAACGGCGGTGCGAGAGCGATCATAATTGGCTCGGAACACACGCATAATTGCCTTCAGCTGCTGTTCCCTTACAGTTGACATTGTTGGGCGGCGGTGAGGTGATCGCGATTTGAATACGCAGCTTGTTTTTTTTTCTGTGCCGTAATTGAAATATGCTACGTGTGAATGGAAGATTACATTAAGAGCGGCAGATAATCACCTGACAGGGGAGTAATTGAGTCTGCAATCTGCTGCTGTGTCGCTAAGAGCTTGGGGGAAGTGTGTGTGTGTGTGTGTGTGTGTGTGTGTGTGTGTGTGAGGATGGTATCAGGATCACCACTCTTGGCTCACGTCCTCTCAAAGCAGCCATTCAGATATACCATGCCTTTCTTTCTTTCTTTCTTTCTTTCTTTCTTTCTTTCTTTCTTACTCTCTCTCTGTCTCACTCTCTTGGTCTCTCTCTCTCTCTCTCTCTCTCTGTGTGGTTACATGAGAGGCCACTTCTCCATGAAGAGCTAACAGATGGCTGCTCGTTGATCCTTCAGTTTCATTTTCATAATCATTCATATTCATGTCTCCTCAGCTAGCTGAGTCTGTCGTTCACACTTCGTAGGCTGCCTACCGAGGGCCCCGCTCACTCACGCCCGCTCTAATGATTACTGCTGTCTTTGCCTTATTGGGGCTGATGGTTATTGCTCGTTTATGATCATCTTCCTCGCGCTCTCTGCTTATCAAAAGTGTTTGCGCATCGCTCTTGTTGCTCATCTGGTTCATGAAACTCCATTAACACTCATGAACATTACTGCTTTACGGCCGATCAGTCACAGTAATGCACTCATAGTGCTTCCACATAACAGTGTTCAAATATCACACATGATTATAGCGAGGAAAGAAAGAAAGAAAGAAAGAAAGAAAGAAAGAAAGAAAGAAGGAAAGAAAGAAAGTGTGGATGAAGGGATGGATAGATGGAAGGATTTATGGAAGGAAGGTAAGTAGAAACGAAAGAAGGATGAATGGATGGATATATTTATGGAAGGAAGGTAGGTACGAAAGAAATAAGGATGAATGAATGGAAGGAAGGGTAGATGAGTGTAAAGTTGGATGGATGGAAGGAAGGGAAAGAAAGAAAGAATTTCTTTCTTTCTTTCTTTCCCTTCCTTCCATCCATCCATGGATGAAGTAATGGATGGATGAGTTGATGGATGGATGAGTGTAAAGATGGACGATGGAAGGAAAAGAAAGAAAGAAAGAAAGAAAACACGGATGAAAGGATGGATGGATAGCGTGATGGATTTATGGATGGATGGATGGATGGAAAAGAAAGAAAAAAGAAAATAAGAAGGAAAAAGAAAAAGCATGGATGGATGGATGAATGGATGAAAGGAAGGAAGGGAAAGAAAGAAAGACAGACAGAAAGATGAGAGATAAAAAGGAAAGATAAAAAGAGAACACCAGGCATGTCTTGACTGGAGCTGTCACTCTTCATTTCCTGTAGAAGTGTGATGTGAAATGAAGGCACGTGAAGGAAAGACGTGAGGTTTTGGATGAGTGACGTGTTCACACACTGAATCAGACACGTTTCTCATCATCGGCTCAAATCATATTTCTTCAGTTCACAGCAAAGGCTTTACGTCACTTCGGATAAATCTGTGCGTCGAATAAATAAACCTAATGTAAGACATGTAAATGTGTGCGTGTGTGTGTGTGTGTGTGTGTGTGTGTGTGTGCAGTTAGTGAGAAAAAGGAGAGGAAAGGCAGATTTATCCTTTTTCCCTTTTCATCATTATCTCACGTTTACTCTCAGCCTCCTGATAATATGCAATTAAAAATAAAGATCATTTGAAGTCATGGGTGTCGTCCTAATCACTCTAATCACTCTCACTGTGCCCTGGTAATGAGTGCGCATGCCTATCGATTGCAGCCGAATCTCCTCTTCCACTCAGGGAAAAAAGAAGCAGCTAGTTACTCTGTGTTAAATCATTAATATAGTAATGATTTTTCCAGAACATTCTCAATTAAGAGCAAAAAAGGAAATGAGGCAGGGGAGTGTGTGAGCTCACGCTGCTGAGTGACCATGCATTGGGAAGAGAACACACACACACACACACACACACACACACACACACACACACACACACACACACACACACACACACAATATTTTAGTATTTAAATAAATGCATTTGTGTTGTTCAGGGTTGCCAGGTCCCGCAGATCATATCCATGTATTGCAGACAGGTACTGAATATCATTTACAGAAATGCGCACTTGTTTTCCATGAAATGACTGGAAAAAAAAACGTAAAAATGTCTACCGGTTCCTGTGTCCAATCATGAAAAACTAATTTCAAGTCCCTTTGTGTGGATTTTGAGTTATAGTTAATGTGGGGAGTTCATTTTGCTGAAACCTGGCAACCCTCCCCACAAGCTTCTGCTAGAGCTGTTCTTTAAATCTGAGCATCAGGTACAATTAGTCCTTTTTTTTTAATCAAGATGAGGTCTCTAACAGTTATGTAGGTGGATTTGACATCTAAATTATTATTTTTTACTCCTTGAGCCCGCCTCCCCATTCCTGCCCATGTTCACAAGACTCCGCCCCCAGGATTTACCCTGGCCCTTAGAGTGTATATAAAATGAATGACAGGAGGTGCGTCCAATCACAAACAAGCAGTTCTCTCAAACTCTCAGTTCACTGAGGTCAAGGCTTAAATCATGTTCTAAATATCTTCCAGCTTATTTGAACAAGTAATAAAAAAAAAAAAAAATTCACCTACTGCACTTTTAAATCGGCACATTAAAGTAAAAA
Source organism: Pangasius djambal (assembly GCA_022985145.1). Taxonomy (NCBI): domain Eukaryota; kingdom Metazoa; phylum Chordata; class Actinopteri; order Siluriformes; family Pangasiidae; genus Pangasius; species Pangasius djambal. The sequence goes on from CM040995.1 coordinate 2,930,762, forward strand.
CCTCACGCGACTTTCATTATAACAGTCTTCAAACACCACGCATGCTTACTGAGAGAAAAGAAAGAAAGAAAGAAATAGAAAAGGCAAAATGTAAGGATGGAAAGAACTGAGAAGAGAAAGCAAGAAAGAGAAGAGAGAAAGAAAGAAAGAAAGAAAGAAAGAAAGAAAGAAAGAAAGAAAGAAAGAAAAAGGCAGATAAGAAAAAAATGAGAATGGAAGGAACAGGGAAAGGAAGTAAAAAAAAGGAAGGAATGAAAGAAGGAAAGAAAAAAGAAGGACAGAAGGAAAGAAAGGAAGACAGAAATAATATTAAAAAAAAAGAAAAAACTGAAACATGAAAAAATAGAAAAGGGAAAGAACGAGAGCGAGCGATAGAAATACAGGTGAAAAGAAAGGCAAATTGCATCAGACAGGAGTAAATAAATAAATAAATAAATAAATAAATAAATAAATAATGAAGAATTGAGAAGAGAGAAGGAATGAAGGTAAAACAGAAAGAGAAAAATAGAATGAAAGAAAAGAAGAGAAAAGGAATTGTGTGTGCGTGTGTATATGTGTGTGTGTCTCACACACACCTGTCTAACCTCCTGCTCGACCCCAAAACCACACACACACACACACACACACACACACACACACACACACATATTATTCCAGCACCTGTGAGACCATGGTGCTTTGATTTCACTGGCATCCGAGTGTTTAGGGCCGTGCCAACCTGCGGCCCGAGTCGCCATGCCAACACACACTGCCTCACTGAAGCATGCAGGTCTGGAAGCTTCATCACACACATGTACACACACACACACACTCCTCATAACACTCAGTGGAACAAAGGAAGCTTTTCACGTGTGCTGTAGCTCCAGTTTACAGCAAGTCGCTTTTCAGATGCTTGACATTTCCTCAGTTCTGTCTCAGATGTGCTCACCGGGAGCCATGCGTCATCCCTCCGTCTCTCCATCTCTTCTCTCACTCTATCACACATAATAAGCCACTTTTCCCCCCTGTTTAATGTCATCACCCGGGAAACCAGGAGAAGTCCGGCAACAATGTCCAAGCGGTGAATTTACACACTTACACACACTCCGAACGACATGTCTGATACGTCACTGTACAACATCAGTACACAGATTAGTCTCTCAGTCTCTTCGCTACACTTATTACATCTCAGATTAATTATGCTATAAAAGTGAAGAGTGAAGATCTGTAACTATACATTTATTGAAGTTTATTGCGTTAATCGCCATCGACACATTGGAGTGGAGTTTCACTGCTCACACCAACACTTACACTTTCAGTTTTACACAAAACATTTGTCCAGTTGTGTACCTAAGAACACACAAAACAAAAACTCTTTCACAAAACACCTTCTTTCCAGTAACAGCGAAGCTGCTGTTCCACTGTTTTAATCACATAAAGGATGACTGATCTTAGCTAGGGAAGGGAAAAGAAAGTAAAAGAAAGAAAGAAAGAAAGAAAGAATTAATAACAAGAAACGAGAACAAAAAAGAAGGGAGGAGTTGAAGTAAAATAAATAAATGAATGAATGAGTGAATGAGTAAAAAATAAATAAATAAATGAGAAGAAGAATGAAAGAAGAAAAAGAAGACAACTGAAGGAAATATAAGAGGAACAACAAGGTAAAGAAAGGAGGAAAGGAAGAAATAAAGAGACAACAAGGAAAGGAGGGAAAAAAGGAGAAAAAGAAGAGAACAATGGAAGGATTGTAGGGAAAAAAAAGAAATAAGAAGGAAGAAACAAGAAAGAGGACGAGCAAGGAAAAGATAGGACAGATAAATAAAAAAAAATAAATAGGATAGACCGAAAGAAAGAAAACGGAAGGAAAGAAAGAAAAAAGTAGAAGAAGAAGAAGAAGAAGAAGAAGAAGAAGGATGGAAGGTGATAAGTGGGTACTGAAAGAAAGAGGGAAAACAAAGAAAGAAAGATAGATAGAAAGAAAAGAAAATAAGAAAATATGAAAATATGAAAACAAACAAACAAATAAATAACAACCAAAATAGGAAAGAAAGAAGAAGGAAACTATTGAAAGTAAGAAATTATTATTATTATTATTATTATTATTATTATTATTATTATTATTATTATTTCTACATTATTCTGATTAAACTATGAATAAATAAGGGTAATTCTTCATGACCAAATCCAACAACAACATGACCTTGCAATCTTGTAGGATTTTGTGTTAACGTTGTCTCACTGTTACACGTCTGCCACGCTGTCTCCTGCACGTACGTGACGTGTGGTCTGAATCTGTGCCGATTTTTCACGTGGCAGAAGACTGTCCACGTGCGAAAGGTCAAACCTCCACCTGCTCGCTAACTTCAGGGAAGTTTCAGTCAAACAGGATCTTTATTTACTTGGAAGGACATAAATGCATGTAAAAAATAACTGGAAGGATAAAACACGTCCCCTGCAGACGTGACCTTTCATAAAAAGCAGCTTTTATTTCATTCTTTCAGTCCGTGTGAATCCCGTCGAGTGGATTTTCCTCCTCAGGTTTATTTACGACGCAGTGACACGGCCGTGAATCGCAGCACAAACTGAAACTCATATAGTTATCAAAAGCATAAAATTCCATTCACTTTAGGTGTCAGGGAAATGAAAGAGGTAGTCATAAAGGCGACGTGAGGCGTAAATCAGGCGAGATCCGAGCGGGACAGAGAGATGAAGAGGAGGAGCATGGCCACGTGTGTCACGTTGCCAGTCTGATTAAATATCGGAAATTAGGAATTTCTGGAAAAAAAAAAAAGCAGGAAGTGAGGGTGATGTACAGGTATTGCAGTGGGGATCCGCCGTGACTGTGTTGTGGATTGTGCATTTATTTATTTACTTGTTTTGTCCCTTCATAGATCATTCTCACTTTATTTCACAGATTTGCATGTGTGTGTGTGTGTGTGTGTGTGTGTGTGTGTGTGTGTGTGTGTGCAGGAGTAACAGCACTGGTTTGACCTAGACTTTCCCAGAATCCACCATTCTTCATTAATACAAGTCAGAAATGGTGACTGAAAGCAGCAAGTGTATGATAAAAATATGTTGACTGATGTCAAGTTTAAGCAATTTTTTTCCTCCAGTTTTATTCCCCTTACACCACATTATTAATTTTTTTTATTTATTTGTATGCATTTAAAGTTACATTTAATGCTCCTGTTCCTGTTATCACTTACATTACAGCAGCTATAAACAGTTGTTCCCTCACCAGCCTCTTGTTTTACTTTCTGTTAAAGTTAATAAAGCAAAAACGTAACTTCCCAGTGGCAGGAAAACTTACGCTGGAGACTCCTTCCAAAAAATGTGAAATAAACATCTCCTTTTTTAGTTAAAAAAAACCCACGTTTTTAATTGATTTATGTGGAAGATGTTACTACAGAAATTTGAAAAGTTACATCATTCATTTGTTAAAGATTGACACATCATACTTTTTATCCATTTATAGTTACATTTAATGTTGTGGAATGTCCATGAAACAAGGTAGTTCCTCTTCTCACTCATGTTATAGCAGCTATAAACAATTGTTACCTCAGCAGCCTGTCTTTTTTTTCTCTCTCTTGAAGTTAATAGGACAAAAGAATGGAGCTTGTCACTTGGAAGGAAGGAAGGGAGGAAGGAGGGAAATGCAGATTAAAAATGTAACAATGGAGGGAATTTAGACAGGAAGTGAGAAGCAATATAAGAAAGAAAAAAGAGAGAAAGAAAGCATGGAAGATGGGAAAGAAAGAAATATAAGGAAGATAAAGTTTAAGGTATATATATATATATATATATATATATATATATATATATATATATATATATATATATATATATATATAGTCAGGTCCGGAAGTATTTGGACAATGACAGAGTTTTTGTGATTTTGCCTTTATACACCACCACAATGGATTTGAAATTAAACAATCAAGATGTGATCGAAGTGTAGACTTTCAGCTTTTTAAGAGGTTCCACAGCCATTTTAAGCAAAGTACCTCCATTTTCAGGGGCTCGAAGGTATTTGGACAAGTGACTGACAAGAAGTTAACTGACCAGGTACGGTCCATTCCCTCGTTACTTCAAGACAAATGAAGCAGATAAAAGGTCTGGAGTCGATATCAGGTATTGAGTTGGCATTTGGCAGCTGTTCGACTGGAGCTACCAATATGAAGTCCAAGGAGATCTCAATGCAAGTGAAGGAGGCCATCATTAGGCTGAAAAAACAACATAAATCTATAAGAGAGATAGCAAAAACCTTAGGTGTAGACAAATCAACAGTTGGGTACATTCTTAAAAAGAAAGAAAGCACTGGTGAGCTCAACAACATCGAAAGGCCTGGAAGACCACGGAAGACAACTAAAGTGGATGATCGTGGAATCCTTTCCTTGGTGAAGAAAAACCCCTTCACAACATCAACAGAAGTTAAGAATACTCTGGAGAAGGTCGGCGTATCATTGTCAAAATCTACAATCAAGAGACGCCTTCATGAATGTAAATACAGAGGGTTTACAACAAGGTGCAAAACACTGGTAACATTCAAGAACAGGAAAGTCAGATTAGACTTTCATCTAAAACATCTAAAAAAGCCTCCCATGTTCTCATTTATGTCATTTGGCAGACTTTCTTTCTTTCTTTCTTCTTAAGAATGTACCCAACTGTTGATTTGGCCACACCTAAGGTTTTTGCTATCTCTCTTATAGATTTATGTTGTTCTTGAATAAGTTTCTTTGGTCTGGTGAAACCAAGATTAACTTGTACCAGAATGATGGGAAGAGAAAAGTATGGTGAAAGAAAGGAACAGCTCACGATCCAAAGTATACCACGTCATGTGTCAAACATGGTGGAGGCAGTGTTATAGCATGGGCATGTATGGCTGCCAATGGAACGGGCTCACTGGTGTTTATTGATGATGTGACTGCTGACAGAAGTAGCAAGATGAATTCTGAGGTATATAGGGCTTTACTCTCTGCTCACATTCAGCCAAATGCTACAAAACTGATAGTGCAGTGGATAATGACCCTAAACATACTGCGAAAGCAACTCAAGACTTTTTGAAGGCAAAGAAATGGAATATTCTTCAATGGCCAAGTCAGTCGCATGATCTCAACCCAATAGAGCTGCTTTTCACTTACTGAAGACAAGACTGAAGGCAGGCAGAAAGACCCACAAACAGTGACTGCAGTGAAGGCCTGGCAAAGCATCTCCTGGGAGGAAACTCAGAATTTGAGTTTTGAGAACATGGGCTCCAGACTTCAGGAAGTCATTGACTGCAAAGGATTTTCATCCAAGTATTAAAATTATGGTTATATTTACAATTATGTCACTTTGTCCAAGTACCTTTGAGCCCCTGAAACTGGAGGTACTTTGTTGGAAATGGCTGTAATTCCTAAATGGTAAATGCCATATTTTTGTGGAACCTCTTAAAATAAAGCTGAAAGTCTACACTTCGATCACGTCTTGATTGTTTTATTTCGACTCCATTGTGGTGGTGTATAAAGGCAAAATCACAAAAACTCTGTCATTGTCCAAATACTTCCGGACCTGACTGTGTATGTATATATATATATATGGGAAGAACAGAGAGAAGAAGGAAAAAATAAAGGCAGAAGGAAAGTGAAAAGGAAAGTAATCAAAAGAAAGAAAGAAATAAAAAAAGAAAGAAAGAAAGAAAGAGGAGGAAGGAGGATTGAAAGAAATAATGTATTAAAAAAGGAAAAGGAGAGGGAAACATGAAGAAATAGAAAAGTGAAGGGTACGAGATATAAACAGTTGTTCCCTCTCTTTTTTCTCTCTCTTGACGTTTATGAGACAAAAAAAATGAAGCTTGTCATGTTACCAAGAAACTGCAGTCTTAAAGTCTTTACAAAACACTGACACTGGAGACTCCTTCCAAAATTGGTAATCTCCTCACAGAAATCATGCTTTTTTAAAATCCTATAGAACCGATAGCTTATTAGAACGAGTGCATTGATATACACGTACAGCCGGGACTATTGTTAGAGCTGCTGTTACAGAAAATCAACACTTTCAACACAAGTCAACCTTTATTTATCAACACCTTCTGTCCAATCAGAATCAGAAACCTTCCTGGTACTCAAGTATACTTTATCCCACTGCAGCGTCACGAACTCATGCTGCTATTCTCCCAGCATGCTTTACTAAAAGAACATGGATCTCCTAAGTGGTGTCCTGGTCCCGACTCACGTCGCTGATTTCACGCTTTGAAGCAGCTCAGTCACGGCGTTCAGATGCAGCTGAGTGTGGCGGGAACGGTTCACGACCTCTCACCTCATCCATCATGACGTGATTGACATGGGAAGCCGGCCAGTGACATGCCAGCGCTTTGGGGCGGAGCCAGGACCGAGGCAGCAGATGGAATCTATTGAGTCATATCTATATGCTGATAAGTTTGTATGAGTCCTTGCTGTTTAATGAAATGATGCATTCAGGTCAAAATGTTACCAGATATATTTGGAAACAAAAGATATTAAGAATATTAAAATGTATTATATAATTTTAGTACTATATGATCTATCTTAAGTTAATGGCACATACATTAGTAGACATTGTAGAATATGGCTACCTTGTAAATAGCTGATCAAACATTTCTATATTTACAACTACAGCACCGAAGCTTGGCGTGAAATGGCTTACATTAACAATTCCTGACGTAAATCTGTCAGTTTATTTAGTTCTTGTCATCACAGTTAATCCGAACAAACTCCTCGATGTGAGGAATGTGAATTTGTTAATCACAGACCCGGTCGAGCCCAAACCGCCGGCCCTCTGCTTTTTTTTTTTTTACAGCGTCTCTCTGGGCCACTTATTCCTCACTCCATTGAAAAAGTGTTAAACATGTGAGCCAAATCCATTAATCTTTACAGTCCGCCACTGGAACTGGTGAAGTTTTGAGAGTTCGTTAGTGCATTTGTTTTTCACTGAGTTCATTTGCAGAGCTGTGGCTGTCCTGGGTCAAGATGGAGAATGGAAGAAATTAAAGTGTGGATCTGAGAGAAAATTCTAGAAAGAGATGATGAAAAAAAGAAGACTTTTAAAGGTACATGATTGTTGGTACATGGACTATAATCCAATTTGGACCCATCATACAAACTAATTAACAACTAATTAACAAATCCATCAACAGAAATCCCGACGCTATTGATGCATGCAAGGTGTGATACATATCATACATATCTCATCACCATGTGTCTGCTTAAGACTTCTTCAAAAATCTGCTTTGTTACTTCCTGCGTGTTCAGATGCTTGCCTCCATCTGACCTGTCTAGCTCTGTCTAGACACGGCTTACATATTTTTATGCTGCTATATGTCTTTCCTTCTTGTGAAAGTTCAGTGTTTAAGGAAGTTCAGCAGGCTGTTTCCTTCTCAGTGTGGCAACACAATGCCTGTTACAGTACTGATGAATAAAAAAATGCTCACTGGCACTTTCTCAGTTTTTTTTTTTAACTTGTTCATATTAAAGCAGAAGTTTTCCTAGACTTGTACTGATTCTTATGGCTGCATACTTTCCATATCTGACATTTAATTATCTATCATTTACAAAAGATATTTGTATAGTTACAAAATAATTTATAGAACATATTGAATAATAAGGCTGGAGTCATTGTTAAAGCTAAGTAATCTTGTAATGATGCATTTTCTGCTAATTACAAAAACAAAATGGAGAGGATGTGCTTTTAAGATTAGCTTCTTTGCAGGTTAGGTTGTAACATTAAAATTTCTGGGAGGTTCTGAAAACATTTGTATGTTGAATCATGGTTAGATTGATTTGGTTTATAGAATGTCACTTAAACTATAGATGAAAAAAAAAAGCCATGAAGGAAATATTCCTACAGCTAAAATGTTTCAGGAAAACTTATAGGAACTTTTATTAATGTTCTTAGTGTAATTAAAGTGTTCTCAGAAGACACAAAGATAGAAAAGTTCTAAGAAACATGACGGTCTTAGATTCTCAGAAACTTAGATTCACCAGAGCCTTGCCATGGGATTTCTACCCTTATTAAAATTGCGACTGTATAAGCTACATTCATTAAAATAAATGTTATTGGTGAATGACAGGATGTTTAAGATCCAGGTTTAATGTTTTGACCCACTAAGGACAGAAAAAAAATCAGCGTTATAGATTAATAACTCAAAGTTACATTAACATTTATGCAGGGAAAGTTACTCGTATTTAGATTCGGGTTATGTGGCTGCTTAAGTAAATTTTCTGGGCGTCCAATTTAGATGATCAGGTTTAGTGTACAGGTTACAGAAATTTTTCTTGAGCAGATCTAAATCTGCATCTGAAATGGGAATTTTCAATAAGCATATAAACACAAGAACTTTACAGAACTGTACAGAAAAAGTATAGCTTTAATCACAAATGTTCTAATTTGGTATAATTTGAGAATATGGCTTCCAGCCTCATTATTCAGCATCTTATGAAATAACACTTGATCCAGCACATCTTTTAATTTTGGTATTGGAGAAAACATGGCCTATATTTCAGGAGGTCCTGATAAACTACATATTTCAAATCATTATGGAAAGAAATTACTTAGCATGTCAAACAGTGATTGTAGTGACTGTCACATTCTTTTAGAATTGACACAAAGATATGATATTTACAGATTCTAGAATAAACAAATTAGCGTATAATCTATATAAAGTAGTTGACCAAGCATAATGGTTAAATGATGAAGATGTGTGAGGAAAGGGATGCTTTAGGCTCATCATCGTGCCCTCATGCCTGAATCTTGTTTGCCTCCCGTGTGTGAAATGACAGGATGTGCCAACAAATTGCACCAGTGGTGGCGGAGTGTCTGAGGACAACGGCTTGCCATATGCCAGCCCGGGGAAATGAATGGGCCTCATTTGTGTTGGCCTGCCTGGGACTGGCCATGGCACACACACTTCGACACAGACAGACGAGCCCTTCCGCTGCCATTTGCAACACATGTACGCCACACAACACACACTGAACGATCACTGCTGACAACATAGTGTGTGCAGGCTAACATGATCAGGGTTGAGGTAAAAATGTAAAATCGGTGTGTAGTACAAGAACTTAACATCACAGAAAGGCTTTCCCCTTTGTACAAATAAAGTGATTAGGTATTTAGGCAAGGATGCAAGGTAATGGCTTTTAAAGGTGACAATGTACAGTATCTTGCTAGCAACTTAGCATCAATCCTTCGTTGGCTAATTGCTATTGAGGGTACTTCTGGCCCTTGAAGACATTTACATACGATTACTTACTAGCAAAAAAGCATCAAAGAAAGTCCTTCCCAAGGACAAAAGTTGTCAGTGTACAATCCTTTTGCTAGCAAAAAACAGACTCACAGAAAGTCTTCCTTTTCTCCCAAATTACTTGACTCACAAATTAACCTGAAGGTGCAGGAATTCCACTATTTGCCCTTGGTATACATGTCCTTGCTAGCAAAAAAACAAACTTTTCTCTATTATTATTAAAAGCCTTTCTTTTCTTACAAATGAACTGACTAGCTGTTGTCACGAGACCAGGTAGTCACACTTGAATCAAAACAAAAGATAGCAAAAACATAAGATTAGTGTCACAGAAATCCTTGTTTTCCTACAATTGAGCTGATTAGCCAAGCGCCCAGGACACAGGCTAATCACTATGATGGGTACAATCCCTTGCTAACAGAAAAAGGAACTTAGCATCACAGAGTTCCTTTTCTCTCAAATTACACGATTAGCAGATTAACCAAGTGTGCAAAAAGCAGGCTAGTTGCCCTTGAAGAAACTTGGTCATGTTTGTGCCGGTTGTGTTGGTGGATTTATGGCTGTGTGTGTGTGTGTTGTGTGTGCGATGATAGCAGATGATTAAGGAGCAGGCGCTCTGTTGACATGAGATACTAATGAGGATGAAATGAGAAGGTCAGGGCTGGTCTCGGGATGTGCCGCCCCCCTCTTCAGGACAGCCAGCTAATCCCCTACTTAATCGCCCCTGCTGCAGCACGTACACACACACACTCACACACAAACGCACACACCACTCATCAGCACCCTGCATCCTCATAATTGCAGTAATTAGCAACACAACAAGTTCGTCTCAGCCACCGGCCGGCTGTTATGATTACTGCCACTCTGTTTCGCTCTCGCAGGACTTTGCCACCTTTGACCACATTAGTGTGTCAACACACAGGCATACATCAGGTTTCTGTCATGGCATGCTAAAAAAAAAATAGGAACACAAGGATGGGTGTGGACTGCATCCAGTAAAGTGTAACAAAATGCTCGAGTGCGTGTTTGTGCAGAGTGATGACAGGACTGGAAAGAAGGTTTGGGTCTCTATCAGTTCAGTGACCTAGTGACCCTGTGGCCAAGGGAAACACTTTACTCAAAGTGTGTAATTTTTCACCCGGGGAAAAGTGTGTCATCTGCTTTTGTGACAGAACTCCATTTAGACAAGGAGGGATGCTCTCCTCTTTCATCAAACCCTGATCTCTATCATCACGCTGTCTTACGCACTCAACCAAACCCATCATTTTTCATAACCACCGGACAATAGAGATCTGAGGGTCAAAGATGGAGGAGTGCGTTTGCCTCGATCAGTGCAGTGTAAACAATGTGTATATACAATGGATGGAATTGAGCGGACCACCAGTGCAGATCAAAGGGGATACGAGTGTGAATATGAGCAAGACGGACTAATAAAGAGAGAGCAAGAGGGAGAGTGTGTATCAGAAAAATGAGCCTGCCAGTGCTTAATTGAGCATACCGATTCCTAATGTGTCAGGCGGTGGCCCCACAGATGAGGGATGGCACTTTTTAGCGTGCCATTGTCCCTTTGTTTCCTCCCGCAGGCTAATGAGGAAGGCAGATCGCTGGAGACCTAGCGCATACTGTCCCCATTCACAAAATATTGCGGTACACGCATGTCATTAGACCCCTGTGAGAGCAGGAAACCGCCACTGACTTCATCACATCTTCATGATCAGAAGCTTGAACAAAATCATTATTCAGGATTGGTACACTCTCAGAAATTAAACAGAACCTTTGGTCTGGTTTGGTACCTTTTGCAAGGGTATGACTTTTGCACCTTTCGTCACCCGGTGAAGTGAATTATAGTGTACCTTTCCAACTTCCTTACATAATTAGACCTCAAGGACCACAATTGTACCTTTGGGCATACATCTACATTGTTTCTACCACGGCGAACAAAAATGTACCTGTGCTGCAACTTTTTCCTGACCATGTAGCAAGATTTCTAGCTAACACATTAACCGTTTCAACCCGGAGACCCAAGGTTTAATCTTCTGACAGTTTTGATTCCAGAGACTCACCATAAATCTATAAACAGTGTCCTATTGGAGGACGGTGCTTAACATCAGTTTTGGCATCTTACCCAACCCTAATCCCAGCTAATCTGAAAAAATTAATAGTATGATGCCAGACTGATCATAATCACCAAGCACTAGTTACAAGATCTAAGGGATAGTGTGGTATAATTTACTGAAATTCAAGATACTGAGGTTAGGCCTAACTGCCTACACATTATGGGGGCAATTAGGGGACAGTGGGGGTTGTTGATGGGGAGGTGTATTGTTATATTGGCAACGCTGGCATCGGGTCACTCTGGGGGAGGTATGCCCACCCCGCCTGCCCATGTCCCGACCCTGCATGCTAACTCCCGGGCTTTTTCAAGGTGCTCCACAGCCATATGCTTGCTCACTGGGGAAGCGGGCATGAAGGGCGAGTCTCGGTGCCCTTCATCCAGGTGAGGCACAGGGATGCGCAGCTGGGTTGGTGCCAGTCGAGTGGGGACAAGGAGAGGGCGCGCCATGGCAGACGCTAGTGCCCATGACGTGCCAACCCACGGCACAGTCTGCCTCACCAGTGCAGACGGCCTCCGGCTCTTTCCACATCTTCTCTCTGAATCATTGATTTGGTGAGGACTTAACCAAAATGAATCTCCATGTTGAGGACATAAGTTCTGCGTAGCCTGGTCTCCTTCCATGAAGTTTTAGCAGCTCAAAACCTGGCATAGTTCTTGTTTGGAAATGCTACTCTTATAGCATAGAATGAGGGTGAGAAGCATATGATGGAATGGGCCAGCTGGGTGGTTTCTATCACTGACCCAAGAAAAGTCATCCCAGTTTCATTCTGTCCGATTGCACTCTTGGGTTAGTTGGCAGTAGACAGCCCTATTTCAAGATCTTGCTAATTTCACAATGTCTAACTCCAAATTTCACCAGGAAACTTGAGAAGACTGTATCTCGGTTTGCACCCCATGCTGCAAAGATCACAAAACAAGTACCACTTTGAAGATAGTCAAAATTCTCAATTCAACACTGGGTGCTTGGGGATGCTGGGTCTCAATCAGTCTCTTAATGATTTAAGGACAAGGAAGCAACACAAATTCTGCCTTGTCACTAGCTTATGACACTATCTCATCACTTATCATCTTAAATGATCCCTGTTGCCATCCTCTTGACATTTATTAGCAGGTCATGTCTGGTAAAGGTAAAACTTTTACTCTCTTAGGAACAATGGTTCCAATTAGAAATATTCTTCAGTTTATCCCTTTGGCAGAATCTGTAAAGGTCCTAAAAGCAGTTCCAAGCAGTGCTCCTTTAAAAAGATAAAACTATTAGCAATTAAAGGAACCTTGTATTTAAGAGTGTACTGCACCATACATTGCTTCAAAACTCAGACTACTCAAGCATTTTAGCATTGACTGGCACCAAACTCTAGACACTTCTGTCTGAATATTGGAGAATTAGCTAGACCATGTGTCTCCTGGATTAAAGATTCTTGCCTAGAGTTACTCCTTGACACTTCCCCAGACTGTGAGAAGGTCCACAGAGTGTGTGTATGTGTGTGTGTGTGCATGAGCTTGTATGAAACTGGCCTCTGCTGAGTCCAAAGCTTCTGCATGGCTTCCATTTTGACATTTACGGATTCATGTTTCATTTCTCTGTTTCACACGGGACCGTGGCTGCCCACGCTGGATTTAATGTGTACGCGGGAATGTGGCGTAGCTGGAGGCAAAGGTTATCACAGCGTGCGCCAACCTGTTGTACCTGCCATAGCAATGCTGCAAACCACAGGGAGTTTCAGATCAATATATTCTGCTAAGATCTTTTCCAAAAGCCCTTTATATAATGCGCAAAAGCCCTTTTAGACCAACAGGAAGTAGGAATAAACCAATGATACACTGTGGTTGGCTTCTGTTTTGGGAACTTAGCTTGGAAGATGGCAGTGTCATTTGGTTTGTTACTTATTTGATTTGTTCAAGTTTGTTTGTAAGTTTGGTTTCAAGTGGCTTGTGTTTAAAGAGTGTAATGTGGTCCTGGTAGGTGAGCAAAAATGAGATGATAAAATGTTGATCTTTAAATAGGTTCTAATTGTTCATACTTTCACTCTTGAAGTAAGATTAAGCAGTTACTGTGATATGGAAATGGGAATGGAAATGGGAATTATATATATATATATATAATATGTGTGTGAGTTCAAAAAGTCAATTATATCTTATAAAGGCTCTGTATATCAACAAGAACTAGTTCCTTTAATTAGTTAGCAAAGAAATGTACAGATTAAAGTAAACAGTCTACCAAAAACAGAAAAAACCTGACTCCTTGACTGTTAATGGACTTTAAAGTGTTTGAGCTCATCTGAAATGGTGTGTTCCTCAGAAACTGTATCCACAACACTTCTTTTATGAGAGCTCATTAAATGCAACTCAGGCTTTAATCCAAATTGCATGTCGGACATATTAACATTTATGATTTGGTTCATTGGTGCTTATCAGGCGATGGTATCTTCCACTAGAGAGCATAATATTCTTTCCGAACCGTAAGTGTACATACTGTATATGTGTGTGTGGGACACTTATAGAGAAACAAGAGGGAGGAATTCATCCTTACAACATCGCAGTGAGTGACAGCTCTCTCTTTCAACATCTCCCCCGCCCCCATCGGCCTTATTTTCCAAGAGAGATTAAATATTTCTGCTTGAGAACACCCTTTAAATTCTGAAATGACTGCTGTCACTGACACACAGACCCACATCACACTCTCTGTCTCTGTCTGTCTCTCTGTGTCTGTCTCACACACACACACACACACACACACACACACACACACACACACACACACACACACATTCTCCCCCTCTCATAGCTTGGATGGATGGCTGGGAGGGTAAAATATAATCTTTGAAAAGAAAGGGGCCCTGTGGGTTTTTTTCCCTGTGGGACCTCTGGGGTAACGGTGTGTGTATGTGTGTGCATGTGTGTATGGGGGGACGTTGCGGCCACTTCACACTGTAACCCGACCCAATGGGGGGCCAATCTGTCAAATAATTAGCCGTTTGTGCGTGACAAAGGTTTTATTTGCAGGAATTTCATACAGCTGGCTTTGAATAATATGGCTGTGTATTGTGCAGGGTCATGGGAACATCATCTCTTACTGGTGGGCCATAAAAGACGGCCCAATGATAATGAGAAAAGGGGCTGGTAATTTAATGCCTAAAGCGTTTCTCTCTCTCCACCGTCTCCTTTTTGTACACACACACACACACACACACACACACACACACACACACACACAGTCAGTCATACTCTCTTTTATTCTTTCACTTTAACCTCATGAGTTAATTAGTAAACTTTATTTGGACCTGAATATTCCTTCATGTCTGAGGGAATATCGGTGTGAAGGAACCCTGGCGTTTTTGAGCTATAATTTGTTTTTGCTTTCTTTTTCACAAATGACAATTCTGATAATGAGTTATTATTTAAAATTGTGTTTTTATTATTTGGCTTGCTTACTCATTAACTTTTAGTGATATTGGGGATTTTTACAAACTCAAGCCAAAAAACAGTTCCAACTGAACAATAAACAGTGTGTCCCAAACTGTTTTATTATACCACCTCTTATACCACAGCAATTTGCCAACAATTACAAATTTCAATTTAGTAATGAATGACACATCATCCATTTTATCTGCTTATAAATACTTAATGTTTTGGAGTGTCTGTGAAACTTTTTTTTTCTCTCTATTGAAGTATATTAGGCAAAAGAACACAGCTTCTAATGTAACCGAGAAACCGCGAAGCATTAAAAAAACCCTCTGTCCTGAAAACATTATAGGTTTACTGATGACTATTACAAAGCGCTGACGCTAAGACTCCTTTCCTACATGCTAAATAAACATCTCCTCACAGAAAAGTTCACAATATCAACTATTACATGTTTTTCCAGTGCGTCTGCCATACAAACCCCTGTGTAAGTTGTTACTATAGAAACAATTTGTCTTGGAGCCAGAACTATGGTCAGAGTTGCTGTTATAGAAAATTAATTAACAACCAATCAGATTGGAGAATAAAACAGCACTGTCAGATAAACTCGAATAAACTTTTAGGTAATTATTGTTATCTAAAAAGTACTTGGACTGAAAATCTAGGCTAAACTACTGATAAACCTCTGACAGCTGCGTGACATCAAAGCAAAATGGAAGAAATAGTCTTCTGTGATGAAAAAAATCGTATCGATTGTTACCTTTGTCAGTTGTAACAAGGTATTGGTCCAAACTTCGCAGCTGCTCCAAACCGAGCTGGTTCCACTGGATGGACTGGCGTGCCCTTTGACCCCTGTCGAGGAACAGAATCAGGAAGTAGGGCGCTAAGAAGGATCGATCGGTTTGCTGTCTATGAATGACTGTTTATACCGTGCCATAGCTTAAGATTGACCTTTAGTGACCTCTTTTTGGACAATTCAGGAGAGAGCCTTGACCCATATCCCCCTCAGAGGGCACTAATTAGCAAAGATGCTAGTCATGTAGCACCAAAGCTGTAGATTTGATAATGAGCCTAAAAAGTGCACTTCAAATTTAGTATCATGTTATAGTGAACTTATCATTAGTGATACTGTATCATATATCAGGTTGATTAGTGGTACATGACAATTCAGTCTCAGGAATAGCCTGGATTAGTTTTAAATCTATTTTGTTACAACAATTATTAAATCACCACAGAGCAGAAAAGTGCTTGTGTTTAAATGTGACTATTAAAATTTTGCAAATTGGGATCTCGCTCTAATTATCGGGCGTACGAGCGTACTATATTCCTGGTCATTACTCTACACGGACCCTTTTTTTTTCTCCCTTTTTAGCTTAATAAGAAAGTGCGCTGGAGCATGACAACATGCAATAACTCTAATTTCTGCCTTTGCCTCTTAGCTATTTATAGACGAACAAAAGCCGACAACTATCGTCTCCCTCATTAAAGCTGCGCCGCACTAAATCCCCAACTCACGCACGTGCAAAATACAGAGATGTGGCGTGAAACTTCTGAATTGTATTCAATATAAGATTCTGCACATAAAGTATAACAAATGTGTTACTTAAGTAAAAGTAGAAAAGTACGAAAGTAAACATACAACAAAGAGTCACAAATGTAAGCAACTCAAACAAAAATAAACTGAAGCTAACTTTTAAACCTGCTTGGCAACATGATTTTAAATGTTTAAAAACACAATTTTATTAACGATATGCGATTAAATTAACATTTAACAATGGTACATTCAAGAAATATACGTATATCCCTAACTAAAAACTATGAAAAACCCTAGAGAAGTGTGTAGGAATGACAAACTGGTGCATCCATAGCACTTTTGTTCTTACAGAAACAATGAATCATGAATGCTGTGTTGTGTTGTTGTATTTTGTACACAATTTCTAGCGGCAGTTAAGATTGCGTACACTCCACTGCTACTTCCTTTCTTCTAGCTAGTTTACAGCTACAATGTTCTTCTAGCTAGTTTACAGCTACATTGTTCTTCTAGCTAGTTTACAGCTACATTGTTCTTCTAGCTAGTTCACAGCTACATTGTTCTTCTAGCTAGTTTACAGCTACATTGTTCTTCTAGCTAGTTTACAGCTACATTGTTCTTCTAGCTAGTTTACAGCTACATTGTTCTTCTAGCTAGTTCACAGCTACATTGTTCTTCTAGCTAGTTCACAGCTACATTGTTCTTCTAGCTAGTTTACAGCTACATTGTTCTTCTAGCTAGTTTACAGCTACATTGTTCTTCTAGCTAGTTTACAGCTACATTGTTCTTCTAGCTAGTTCACAGCTACATTGTTCTTCTAGCTAGTTCACAGCTACATTGTTCTTCTAGCTAGTTCACAGCTACATTGTTCTTCTAGCTAGTTTACAGATGCTACGTTGTTCACCAGAGCATGGTAGTTCCTCTGGTTTAATAAAATTATTAAAATGAGCTTTACTGTCCTCTCATTTAATTGCTGACTGTTACACAGCAGCCAGAGTTTTTTTTTTTTTTTTTTATTAATTAAATGCTTTCTGGTCATAATTTTTTCAGGTGAAGCTTGGCAAGATCAGATTACCTTTGTCATATTTTTAAAATGTTTCCAATATTTTTTCAGGTTTTGCTCATGCTCAGGCACAAAGAGGCAGGAGAGACGTCACTTTAGTTTCTGTGGTCAGGGTAAAAATGGAGCTGATGTAAACACATGGCTAATTTTGATTGTTACGTTGGTATCATCTAGAAAAAAAATGGAAATAGATAAAAGAAATTGTGAAATCGCAACAACAATGTTCAAAACTAATTCTAAAAATGAGTTACGGCTTTAAAATGTTAGCTAGCATGATAACTTATACAGTAGAGACATTTGAAAAAAAAAAAAGTTTTATTTATTTCAGTGCTTTATATTTGAGGGAGATTATGTAAATGTTGTTTTAATTTTGTTTATTTCTGGGATAAAACTTGGATGCATGTGTACCAGCAAACTATCGAACGTAAGTTGAAAAATTTATTCACATGCTTAAAGCCATCATGGTGACGAAAAAATACTTTTTTTTTAATGAGTTTTAAAAATATATAAAGAATTGATATTTGAAAAAAAAATACTTAAGTACAGTAATAAAGTCTTATGAATTGTAGTGATTTGTGAATGGATGATCATGACCACACACACACACACACACACACACACACACACACTCCCACTCCTAAGATTATAGCCCTCTGGATTACAGTACATCTGACAGTATTTCATGTTGGATTTGGGGATAATGGAGGATTTTCTCTTGAAGAGCTGAGCTTATCAGCACACTGAGAGCCGGTCTCGACAAGACGCTGATTCTCTCTCTCTCTCTCTCTCTCTCTCTGTCTCTCTCTGTGTGTGCGTGTGTGTTGATTTAGCTCTGAGTTCTCACTCGACACAGCGCAGGCCGAGTCCTGAAGGAGTTAAATAAAGCTGACCCCCTTGCAGAGTCATTCTTCGCCGTTACTCTAGGGGACGCCGAACTGAGGTGTGTTTTAATTAACCGACTCAGTGGCTTCAGGAACACAGTCACACCAAAAAAAAAAAGAGAGGGTTCTTTTTTGTTAGAAAAAAGCAATTGTGAATTGCTTTTTGATAAACTGAAAAGTCCATTTAGGCAAAATATACAGTGTTGCTGGTCTGTTTGTTTTGTCTGGGTTCTCAGCTGAAATCGTTCCATACAGCTATGTATGACATCATGATAAACAATATGGCATAGTTTAGCTTTGTGTCTGCTAATGAACCAGTGAAAAACATGTATGTTTATATGTCTTTTTTTTAGAGCTGTCTGCTGTCCATGAGGCAAATTTTTATTGCAATGAAAACATTGACAAACCTTTGTCTTCATCTCCAATCGACCCAAAACCCTCTGTAAGCCTTGTGACTTCCTGTTTATGCTAATATTCATATACTGTATGATTACATTAGCAAGCTACATGCGACAGGTCATATAACATGTATAACATGATACACGACATGATTTCGATGACAGCAGCAAGCAACAAATTGACATGCGTCATTTGAATTGAGATTTCGTGATTCTATGCAAATTAGGTTGCCTAATTAGATTGGCTCGAATGATTCCTTTGACCAATCATATGGCGCGCTTGGTACGACGTTTCTTCAGGTCGCAACTTTAGCTCTCTGTTTACACTTTGACACACAGAAATCGACGAAAAGTATATAATCATCTTCTCCTGTCAAACTCTCATTAAACGTCTAAAGAGACATGACAAAGAGCTTGGAATGAAGTAGCAGAGCTCGTTGATCACCCTGGTGAGTGTACATCGCTAATAGAGTTAGCTTGCTTTGCTAATCTGTAGGGGAAGCTATTATGAAGCCTAGCATGTAACATGAAAATAAAAAAAAGGGGGTTTCATGCTGATTGCAGATTTCATTGATTCGAGCAGTGAAAATAATAATAAATAATAAAATAAATACAATAAAATAATAATAATAATAATGAACTAAAAATAAAATTTAAATAGTATAGTATTGTATAGTGTTTAATTTATTTAATCAAAGGTTTTATATTGTTGGCTTTAATTAATTTGTAATTATTTATAAAGAAATGTATGTATATATATATATATATATATATACATTTCTTTATAAATATTAATATTTGATCATGATATTTTGAGAGAATCATGATGCATCTGCGAAATATACATCAAACAGTGATGCAAGAGATTCATCATCACACACACACACACACACACACACACACACAGTGGATGTCAGTGACAGGAGAAAAACATGGCTCCCTTCATCCATCCCTTCGCCTTTCTACTGGAATGCATGTCAACCTGCGCAACCCAGAGAATGAAATAAATAAGCTGCTCTACCTGAGAGGAATCTTTAACTCTCTTTTTTTCCGGCCATGAAAGATGGATTGCCTGAATTCTCCACCAATCACAACACAACACATTGGCTGCAGCATTGATTGATGAAGTATTTAAGTCGTCAATCTCGCATCACACGTTTTTTTTTTTTTACCCCTCTCTCTTCTTTCTTTCTTCAGAGAGAAGCTGCAGTGTCCAGATGTGACTGCTGCAAAACATCACACACTTCACCCACTTTGAGCACTGTGTGTGTGTGTGTGTATGTGTAAATGAAAGAATTAGCACGTGTAGACTTTTAGTGTAAAGCGACTCATGAATAAATTATTAATAAATAAACAGACAGCAATGTTTTTTATGATTGCAATCAGTTTAGTCCATCGGTTCATGGTGAACACACACTGAGAAGGTTACGCAAATAGGCTAATGCGCTAGCTGTTAGCGTGTGCAGTATCATTGGTAGCAGCTATTGCTGTTATGATTTCAGTATGGCAGTCTGGGTCCCAAAAGTCCCAAAGTGTTTTATTCCTCTTAGAACACAGCAAATTTCAAAGATTACAGAATGGCACGTTATACTTTTTAATGGTGTGTGTGCATGCGTGCACGTGTGTGTGTGTGTGTGTGTGTGTGCGTGCATGCATGTATGTGTGTATGATATTTTAGTATAATTACTGCTTCACAGCTCCAGGGTCCTTGGTTCGATCCTGACCTTGTGTTACTGTGTGGAATGTTCTCCCTGAGTCCATGTGGGCTTCCTCCAGGTTTTCTTCCCACCTCCCAAAAAACATTCCAGTAGGTGGGTTGGCGACTCTAAATTGCCCCTAGTGTGTGAATGAGGGTGTGAATGTATGTGTGCCAGCTCCCCTGTGATGGACTGGCATCCCATCCAGTGTGCATTCCCATCTCACGCACAGTGTTCCTGGGATAGGCTCCGGATCCACCTCCACCCTGACCAGGAGAAAGTGCATACTGAAGATGAATGAATGATGTGAAAATGTACTTACTCTGACTCCATGGTGTAAATGCTCTGAGTGAATTAAAGACAGAGCCTTAACTGACCACACACACACTTTCATTACAATGCCCATATGCCTACCCATGGCAAAGAGATTTCAGTTTCACGCTTGTTACTGCACACACACACACACACACACACGCACACACGCACACACACACAACCACACATGCACACACACAAAATCATTGTGTGAGGTAGTCATGTGTCATTTACCTTCATTGTGGGTAATGTAAACCAGCTTTTGGTCCCCTGTGAATTCTGGGAAGTGGATGGCTGCTCCAGCTGTGGAGCTTAATTGTGGGTTTGGAATCCGGATGCGTTCATGGTCTAGTATCGACAAGCGCAGAGGAGAGGCGGAAATCAATCAGCTAATCAAACAAATCAATGGCATGAAACCGAAAAAGAAGTGGAGCCATTCATTTGGCCGGACAGGAAGATGTCACTGATCACACTGATCCGACAAGTGGTGCGATAAGCACACAGATAACAAACATGACCTCAGGTATTAAATATTATGAAAAGTTATGAAGGGTAGGGTTAGGTTTTAAGAGCGGGGTTAGCATGTGCACCTTTTCGTATGATTTATTCAAATGAAATCCCATTTGCCCCACTTTTAATGGAAATCCTTTCGGTGTTCATATCTCACCTCTTTCCATTATGTCCTTTAGAGGTCAGAATTCAAATCCAGGTTAAACATGAGGCTCGTTATGAAATTATGCATTTCATGCTGTGTGAGTGGATTCCCTCACGTCCATATTATTGTTAGTCCCCGTTATCATTACATGCAACAGCATTGTGTTAAACACTGACTTGTGTTTCCTGTTGAGGACAATGTGGCATTATTGTAAAAGAAATCATTGAATTGCATTGAAGAAAAGTGCTATCGACCCTCTTCCTCATACATGAACTCACAGATGCTTACAATTGGCTAGTATCACTGTGATTGACAGGGGAGAAAGAGTATGCCCCGCCCACCCAGAGAACATGGCTAATTTGATCTCTTGACTTGGATGGTTGTGACATCATTGGGGTTCGAACTCGCAATCTCCCAATGATAGGGCGAACGCTTTTTTAAACACTTTTATTAAAGAATGACATGCTTTTTATATAAACATCTGCAACAGAAGTTACGTTATAGCTGCCCTCCGTCTTGATTATTTTCCTGTTACAGCATGTCACGAGGCTTTTCATTTCTCGTACAGCACAGTAATTTAGCCAAAACTAACATTTTTAACTTCTTAATGAATGACACGTCATACTTCTCATTGTTTTACGTTTAATGTCGCGGAACATCTGAAAAACAAGTTAGTTCCTGTTATCACTTACGTTATAGCAGCTAGAAACATGCATTTCCTCACCATTCTGTTAACTAGAACTCACAAAGCCCTTTGTCCTGAAGACTTTCTGTGTCTGAAAACTTAAGTAAACATCTCTTTGCTGAAAAGTTCACCATACCAATGATTTTTTAACCTGTTTATGTGGCACGGATACCTGTGAGTAAATCATCACTATACAAACGATAGCGTATTAAAACGAGCATTTTAATATAAATATGTGAAAATGAATCAACACCTTCTGACCAGTCAGAATCAAGAACTGCACAGTACTGTAATACTAAATTCTGTAATCTGTAAGCTGTCACATCTCTTTATCACGGCTCCTGTTCTTCTTTCACACACTTCTCCGTGTTTATCCAGCTTGTGGGAATTCCTGTTCCACGGACACAGCGTGGAGATTCCCATCCTGCCCGACAGAACTACGCCCTTATCTCCCAGACAGACGATAGGAAACCTGTGAGTCACTCTGACCCCGCCCTTTCTGAACGAGACAATCGCTCCTCTTTGAGCAGATTGTCATAAAAGTGTGCAATGAGACTATTCCTTTTCAAACGACTCGTCATTAAAGCACGTAATTAAATCTCGTCAGACTTTACTTCATCACTGGCTTTGTAAAGCATGATGTAATGAATCCTGAGAGACAACACGGGAATTAATAACGTACTTATCATTCAGCAAATCATTTATTCTATTCTATTCTATTCTATTCTATTCTATTCCCAGGA
The DNA here is from genome assembly GCA_022985145.1 of Pangasius djambal. NCBI lineage: Eukaryota > Metazoa > Chordata > Actinopteri > Siluriformes > Pangasiidae > Pangasius > Pangasius djambal. The sequence goes on from CM040995.1 coordinate 2,953,483, forward strand.
CAATCTTTCTTTCTTCTCTGCTGTAGTTTCTTTCTTTCTTTCTTTCTTTCTTTCTTTCTTTCTTTGCATTATGCTAAATTACAGTTTTGCACATTAATGCTTTATTTTCCCTTTAATTTTTATTGATTTGTTTATTTGTTTGTTTGATTACGCCTTTGTGTTAGAAGTGCACTACGAATCATTATTCTAAAATCGTCTCTAAGCTCACTTTTTATGAACTTTAGTTTTGACCAGAGTGTTAAAAATGACTAAGATGCAGGAAAATCCTGTGTTCTGTCTAACAGTGAACTGTTTTCCAATCCTTCTGGTCTTGATCCACTTTGGATATTAATTAGCATCTCTCTCTCTCTTTCTCTCTCTCTCTCTCTCTCTCTCTCTCTTTCTCCTTGGAGGCTTCTTCTGCTAGTTTCCTGCTCTTTCATGTCTCTCCGCGGTGGTGTGATGATTATCAGAGCTGTACTGTACCTGTAAGTGTTTGGGAAAAGCGAAGGCGCTGGATGAGTGCGAGTCAGAGAGATAAAGAGCGACAGAAAGCCCAGAGGCTGAAGACTAGGAGACGAAAAGGAAAAAAAAACACTAGCACCCAAACCACAGCAGCTAATTACACCTTCGTCTGAGAGAATGTGGCAAACATTAGAGCCTGAACTTCCACTAACACTCAGATACTGTATGTGTTCATTCTGTCTGAACTAAATAATGTTTCTCTGTGTGTCTGTGTTTAAAGCATTTATATATATATATATATATATATATATATATATATATATATATATATATATATATGTATGTATATATATAAATGAGCATCTCTATTTGTACCTTAATTTAATTCATTCATTCATTCATTCATTCATTCATTCAACATTTTATGTTTAGTAAGGCTTTATTTATTTATTTATTTACTTATTTACATTTTTATGTTCTAAGTGCTCTGTGTATCATCATTCTAAATTACAATTTTGCTCTGTAACCCTTTATTTATCCCTTGACCTTTGTTGTTTATTTATTTATTTACTATTTTGTGTTAGATATGCACTTTCAGATTTTTAGTTTTCCTCTTAATATTCCTGTAAACCCTTTCATGAGAGAAAAAAAAGAAGTAAACATGGAATGATGTGATGATGTGAAGATGATCATTCCTAAGCTGTTAATTTTTTTTTGGGGGGGGGGGGGGGATAAACAGCTGTCATTGACGCGTGCTTCTACGTTTACTTAAATCAAAAAGATAAAATCTAAGAGGGTTCTGGGGTAAAATTCTACAGCAGAGAGTTTCGCTGTGAGATTTTCTAGTGTTTCTAGCAGAACCCATTGTAGGAGGATGAGAACCCTAATCAGTCTGAATTACTCTTTCATACACACACACACACACACACGCATGCACACACACACACACACACACATGCACCGGAGTGTCAGAGCTGATCACCTGACCGGCCACAGAAACCAGACAGCGACGTGAGAGCAGAAGTGAGAGGTGGAAGCAGGACGGGATGTACGAACAACTTTCAGTCTGCTAGCTCCTTAATAACACACACACACACACACACACACACACACACACACACACACACACACACACACACACAGGGGGATGCTCACATCATGCCATCTTCTGTTTTTTCCTCAGTTCTCTCAGGGTCACAGAACACCTCCACCTCCTCAGCTTCAGAGATCTTCCTGGCGGCAGGTGGGAGAAGGAGAAGAAATCAATGATGCAGGGAATCATTTTACTTTCACATTTACACACACAGCTCACTTTAGGGACAAAATGACAAAAAAAATGAGTTGTGTAATGCAAATAAAATGATTTGTCATCGTTATCCTAGAAATTATGAACACAAAATTGAAGTGGAACTGATGAAACGTCACACTGCACTGAGCGGGCATTTACAAATCACCCCAGAGTGTGTGTGAGAGAAGTTTAACTTATTCTACATTTACGCATATGTTTATTAAAAAAAAATACTTATCTTGCAAAATTTTAAAAAATGTACAAATCTGACTTAAATTATCTTGCAACATATCAAAAATATTTTTTTTAAATGACAAACTACACTGCTTGTAAAATATGTAAACTATATTGCATGGAAAATATGTAAAATTAAAAAATAATACTTATTTTTTATAGACTAGAAGTACAAAAACGTATTGCAAACTTTACACAAAAATATATTGAAGTATTTATATTAAGTATTTATATTAAGTTTTTAATATTATAACTTTATATTAATTTTTTTATATTAAACTATACTGAATTGAATTTTTATTTTTTAAATATATTACAAATATTTAAAGAAAATCACTTAAAACACCTTACAAAATGAAAACATCAAAAATATGACTTCAAATATTTAGCAAAATTAAAAAAACAAAGGTAAAATGACATCAGCGTGTACTGCAAAAAGTGGAAATATTTCAAAGTATGACAAAGCACATCTTCATTTTTAAACAAATAATTTTAATCAATTTTAAATATTTTAAATATCTAAAGAATATAACAAATCATTCTGAAACATGTTTGGCATTTCGCTATGTTGTATATAGTCTGTTGTATCATGATTGGGAATTTTATTTATTTATTTATTTATTTATTCGTTTGTCTTTCTGTCTGTCTGTTTGCTTGTTTATTATTTTTGTATTTTTCAGAATAAAGGCTGTGTTTTTTCCCCCTTGTTTTGTGGCGAAGGTCTCACAACTCATAACTCCATTTTAACCACACTGGCCTTTAAGGGCTTTGGTTCAATCAGGAAGTGAAACTACAAATCTGTCTAATCTATAATATGATCTATTTGATGACTCTGACACATTGAAAACAATGTTACAAATTGGAATAGTTTAAAAAATGTCAAAACGCAAAAGAAATAATATGATCTGCAAAAATATAAGCAACATAAAGCAACACAGTTGAGCAATGGACAGCACTGACTTTTAAGTATAATTCTTACTTTATTACTGCATTTTAAACCTTGCATTTATTTTGAAAGCATTTCTGTAAGCATTTTTTAAACTCTACACCACCGTTCCTGTTCCTCTCTCCCTCCTACAGCCAGCGTGAGAGGGAAACTCGACGGGCGCGTGCCTTTAACCGACAGGAAATGGGCACCACGGCGGCACAAACGCTGGCACAAAAGGATCGGGCACGGACGCAAACGCAGCCTTGTCAACACGACCCCCCACAGAGGAATTTCAATTTCATATATTTAATTATCGCTGTCAGACAGGAGAGCTGACAAAAGCTCCCTTTTGTACTGCAACTCCATCTCCCGCGTCTCTCGATTAATTTCGGCGTACGAATATGACTAATTGTCTCGCCCCGGCTCCGGAGTGGGATAAATAATCGTTTCGCCCCGGCGTTGGAAGGAGGTGGATCCGCGGACATTCATGTGTCAATTTTATGATATTTGAACACAATGGGCTGTGCATAATTCAGGTGATGGTACAAGCACACCGATGCCACCATGCACACACACACACACACACAATCACAAATCTACATCTTTTCACAGGTTTTGTGGCCCCCTCAATGGCTCTTTTGTCGAGGCAGCCATTTTGTGTCCTCATATCAGTCATTGAAATTGCTACTTTGTTTAGAGTGCTGATATTAGCATCATAATTAGTGAGAGAGAGAGAAAAGGAGAAAGAGCAGAGTGATCCGTACACGTTTTTAACCGTGCACAACAATCACTTTGACGCCCCCCCCCCCCCCATCCCCCAAAACACACGCAGACACACACACTGTATCTAGCACCATTATAGGCTACAATATAATACAATACATTTCCTTATTGACAAGTTTCAATAAGGATAAGGTTAAATTTTTAACTGGAATGAAGTCACACAGTTTTTTCTGGTACATACTATTATAGAGATGTAAAAATAGATCAACAAATAGAAAATACTCTTACTTTTAATAAACAAATTCTAATTAAAAACCAATCTGAATCCAGTGACTTTCAAATTTCAACATTTTCTACACAATTTCCTGTTCAGAAATTTCCGAATCGTATTTCCTTAACTGTTTGTATCAAATGTATCAAATACATTTGAAACTGCATATTATTCACTTCACTTTTACGGGGTTTAATATCATTATGTCATTTCTTTTAAACATAAAATAAATACGCAAAAATCAGTGTAATATTAAGGAACAAACAGAAATCTGACATGGCATACCTCAAAGCTATCCTCTAGGTCCGATGTTATTTAATCTGTACACATTCCCAGTTCTGTTTCTTTTATTTCTGATTGCACTGTATTGTTCTATATGATTTAGGGATGTAACCGAATACAAAGCTGTCATTCAGAATGAACAGATAATGTGTTTTAAACAGATACAAATACAGATACGAATAGAAGATGCTGTTGTTTGTTGTTATTGTCGTTGTTTTTTTGTTTAAACTTGCCAGAAAGCATTCACAGGGGGATCAGGTTGAAACTAGCGGTGTGTATCAGTACCGGGATCCTGCAGGACGTAATAAAAAAAAGTCGTGCGAGGCTCACACAACAAATAATACATTCACAGCCTTTATTTTAATTCTGACACTGTTAACATTTCTGCCTTTTTTAGAGCAGTTTTCAGTGTTTAGAGGCAAAGAGTTATTATATTTAATTGAAAATAAAATAACAGATAATTAAAAAAGAACTTCCCAGGTTAGACCACACCTACTTTGTATACAGATACAGATATGGATATTCTGAGAAGGAAACGGATACAGATACGGATACAGATAGTGTCATTGCCCTAGCGTCACACTCCTACTATGATTCTTGTACAAAGACCAAATTATTTTATTTAAAGTAATAACTGAAGGCATTTATTTATCATATAAAATATCACATTGGGTAAAATTAAGTTTAAGGTGGCACTTTAAAGTGTTAAAGTGATACATATTTCCCTCAGAGAAAGAGTTTTCCTGTCAAGGATTGTTAACCATATTTGCATTACTTGCTCTGGAATGATATTAGATTTGCATTGAATATTCTGGAATTCTGTAAACTGAGGCGCAGAACTTAAGTAATGTACACAAATGGTGTGTGGTCGCACCATACACCATATTTTATCCTTGTTTTTACACAACGAAGTGGGAACTGTTAGGGTTTTGGAAATTTCTCCACACCATACTGCTCTGCTAGTTATGCTAACTGTAGTCAAAAACAATAATTGAGGGTTGATATGTTGAGATAGTTCTGGTGTTAGCACAAAACTCTCCTTTATTTCTTGTGGAAATATTTAGAAAGGATCAAGTTTGGGAAAAGAAAGTAAACACAGAAATGAAGTGAACTGTAATCTAAAATACGCAACACAACACTTGAGAGTTGAGAAAGTTAGAGAATTAGCGTCAAGCTATTAATGTGTAGCAGCTGAAAGCTGGTGCAGGTTAAATAATCAGTGTTATAAGCTGTTTATGAGGAGTTCTACTTGGATGCAGGAAGTTGTGTTTTGATGGGAGACCTACGAAGAAGAATTAAACGTGGGGGAAGAAAACGTGACCGTTTACTCAGAACATAACTGACTGATAGATGGATATTCACATTTATTTATTCTTGGAGGAGTGTGAAATGATAGATACAAACAAGGAGACGTTTTAAGAAAAGGCCACTGGGTTCAAAAACTGACTAAAAGGATGAGTTCAAAAAGATTTTGTTGTGAGAGAAAACCTTTTCAGGATTAAAAAAAAAACTGATAGGAGGTGGCTGTGGAGTTGAGGCACACACACACACACACACACACAGACTCGTACAGTCACGCTGCAGAATTGTCTTCGTCTTTTGCACAGTTACCATGTTGGCATGGAGAAGGATGGAGCGAAAAAAAAGAAAGCGAGAGAGACAGACAGAGAGAAAGAGAGAGCAGTTTTATTACACACATTCCTCTTTAGTGGACACATGGACACTTCAGCAGTTGCCATGGTGTTAGAGCTCACCACATTTCATAATTCCCTCGCTTTGTCTTTTTTCTTTCTGTGCTTTTTTCCTCTCCCTCCCTCTCTATCTGTCACTACAAGTGCAAGAGTCACTTTTCCTCTCTTTTTGTGTGAGAACGCGACAGAAAGTTTTCTCACTGAGGTTCCCAACGCCATAAATAAACCGAACTTCATATGCAGCACCTGCTAGACAACTGTTTATTCCTTTCCATCTATTCCTTTCCTTCCCCTTTTCTTTCTTTCTTTCTTTCTTTCTTTCTTTCTTTCTTTCTTTCTTTCCTTCCTTCCTTCCTTTCCTTTCCTTTCCTTTCCTTCCTTCACATTTCCTTTCCTTCCCCTTTCCTTTCTTTTCATTTTCTTTCCTTCCTTTCCATCCATTATCTTTCCTTTCCCTCTACCTCCTTTCCTTTCCTTTCACAGCTCTTCTGTAAACCTCAGCAGATGCTGCAATGTGAAATAAAAAGGAACTTTTTTGATGTTTTGAGCGGTCTCTGAGTTTCGAGTGGGCCGTTATTAAACCTAAACTCTTGCTCACACACACGCACACACACAAACACATCCACACACATTAGCATAGCCACAGTCAAGTGGGAAATAACTGCTGCCAAGAGAGAGAGAAAGAAAGAAAAGAGGAGAGTGTTGGGGGGAGAGAAGAAAATGATTAGCATTCTGTGTATAAATAGTTCCAGGACGAGGGCTGTTAAGTTTGAAAATTAACATGTAAACAGTTGGAAAGTCCACCCGAGCCTTCTCTCCTCTCCCTCCCTCCCTCCGTCTCTCCATCCTCACCGGCCTTCTTTTTAAAACCTTGATAAATATACATAAAGCCCCAGCACAAAGGCTTCCTTGTGCGCTTAATGGGAGCGCGCTTAATGGAGACATATATTTCCAGGATTATATCAGCATTCAGTTGCAAATTCTGAGTTTTAATACTCCGCGCCCGCTCTATGAATGAGCGTATCGTTTGAATGCAGGGGGGACACCTGGTGCGGCGGGCTCGCCACTGACCCCGTCTCCCTGCCAAGGCCGCTTTTTCCCACACTGCCTTTCAGCCCTACGACGCGCACTTGTAACTTTATTCCCCTCCCCTTCACCTCTCTAGCCAAAAAAAGAGTCCAAAGTAAAAAAAAAAAAATGGCGAAACGGAAGAAATCTTCTTATCGATCTGGGTTTGAATTCGCACGGGTCACGCCGGGTGCTGGGTTCGGGTTTCTGAGAGGCGAGCGGGGCGAGGGGACTTACTTTTCTCTGTTCCTTTACTTAGTACTGTAAGGAATGAAAGGCAAAATGTTGGGATAACAGGAGCCTCTGTATATTGGAGGCACTCAGGGGCCCCTTTGTGGATTTATTGTACATTAGTCGTTTCGGTGTAGGCCTCAGTGGCGGAAGGGGTGTGTGTGTGTGTGTGTTTGTGTGTGTGTTTGGATGGTTGCGGGGGCATTTCTGGGTTGATTAATAGTAATTCTTATTCTTGCCACATTCAAGGCAAACAAAATCTAACCTGTATTACGTTTTTAAAAAAAATTTATACCTAGGATGTTGTTTTTTTTTTATATAAAAGGGAAAGATTTTCTCTCTCTCATAAGTGTCTGCTTTCACGAGCACGACTGATTGAGGCACACAAACAAAGCTTTGTTTCTGCTCTCTCACAGATGCATGGCCGCTTATACTCTCTCTCTCTCTCTCTCTCTCTCTCTCCTTTTTCTGTTGGCTCCTTTTGTTTTTAGCTCATGGCGCAGGCCCGGGGCATGGGATTGGGTGTTTGGGTTTGGGGTGATATAATGCCTTCTACTGCTAATAAGACCATCATAAAGAAGGTAAAAAAAGAAACGATTAACGTTCAGTGTTATATATATTTTTTTTACACCTATTGAATTCTAGAATCTGATTGGTCAGAAAGTGTTGATTAATTTTCTATAACAGCAGCTCTGACTGAAAGGCAAAATCACATGTTTAAATTAATGTTCTAATATGTTATCGTTTCTATAGCAACAGCTAATCCAACTTGTATGGTGGACATGTCACATAAACTAAGTCTAATAAACAGATGTGTTGTTATTTAACGAATACACATATTGTCATTGATAGGATGAAGTTTTTTTGTGAAGAGACATTTATCTAACAGAGGTAAAGCTGTAACTTTAAGTTTATGCTTTCTCTGGACAAGCTGTAACATCTTCCTGTCCCATTCATTTCAATGGGAATGACTGTTTTTTACCACAATAATAGCTGCAATAATGTACATGCTAAAAGGAGCTATCTTATTTTGTGGACATTCCCCCACAACATTAAACGTAACCGTAAATGGATAAAAGTTCTACACATATCTTTACTTAACAGGTAAAAATGTTCAATATTGCTGTGATGTACGGGGAAAAAAATACTTTTGTGCTAATCAAATAATCAACTTTGAGGATAAAATTTTGATCGTTTTTTTTTTTATACGAATTTTATAAGTATTGTAATACAGCTAAATGTAGGAAATGACAATAATCTCTTTTTTTTTGATCGAATTCAGCTTAATTATATTTGTCATTTTGTTATAATCATAATTCCATGCACAAAGCTCCAGTGGAGGTGAAAGAGAGGGAAAAAAGAAAAAAAAATGAGAAAGAGAGAAAGAGAGAAGGAAAATGAAAGACAAATGCAACTATTAATAATTAAGAATGAGGATAGTTTTTGTCTTTTTCCCTATCAATATGTCTTTGTTTTAATAAGCCATTTGTTTTTAAGATTAAGACATCAGCCTGATTTCTTCTCATGAGAAAACCGTACGAGTAGCAATTTGAATGATTTGAATTGTTCAGCGGATTCATTCACAGACTGACCACTTTCACCTCCCGTCAATGCCACTTTCTAGAAAATGAAAACGAGAACATCACGTCGACTGATTACGAATATTCATAAAGAAACCAAGAGTCTCATGACCATGTGAAAGCAGACACTTCCTCACAAATCTATTTCTTACATACATAAATATAGAAGGCATGCACTGTACACCAAGGTGCCAGTTTGTCCTTATATTTGTCTCTGCCACTGGAGCGATGAGAATAAACAAAACAGAAATCGACCTCACCCAAATCCTTTTCCATAAACATACGCACAATTTTTTATATAGTAGCTTTAAATTGTTTTGTAAAAATCTAACAAATCGTATAAGCTGAACTATAAGTAAAACTACAGCATCATTTGCATGACTTTTTCAGTTATAATGTCACTTTCAGTCATTTCAGAGGCAGAGCCTAGTATAATTCACCAAATTTTAAACTTAAATTTACATCCAACGTATCTACATATTCTCCCTGCGATTTTACATTAAAATTTAAAAATTCTTAAAAAATAAGTTACAAAGCTACAACTTTCTGGAGTTAATGCTACCAGCATATTGTTCATTCTTTTCCTTATTGTTATTATAACATCACATCCCAAATAGTTTTACTCCTCTTATACTACATCAATTTGCCAACGATTGCATTTTTGAAAAAAATTAATTCAATAATGACACATCGTAATTTTAATATGGTTATAGTTACATTTGTTAGTTAGGTCCCGTTATCACTATTTATAGCAGCTATAAGTATTTGTTTCCACACTAGCATCTCTTTTTTCTTTCTATTGACATTAACAAGCCAAAAAAAAAAAACACTTGCTTGTCATGAAACCAAAAAGCGTAAATTTCTCTTTCCTGAAGACTTTCCCATGGTGGAAAACCTACAGACCTTTACAAAGAGCTGACACTGGAGACTCCTTCCAAAAATGTTAAATAAACATTTGGTGTTTCACCATATCAATTATTCATGTTTTTTTTTTTTTCCAAACAACACCACTTTGTTTTAAAAAAGTCTGAAGCATCAACCATCCAAGTATGAATAATTTGTTGCTATAGAAACGGTAAAGTATTAGAATGAGCGCATTACTTTAAACCTGTGGTTTGCCTTACTGCCGGAACTACTTTCAGAGGTGCTTTTATAGAAAATTAATGCCTCCTGACCAATCAGAATCGAGAATTCTGCAGTGCTGTGGTACAGTATAACTTATATCATTTGAGTAAAAAAAGAATTGTTAGCTACATTAGCCATATCAGCTGATGGACTGCAGTTTGGGTGAGAGAAAAATTGCCTCCTAGTGTCTTAATGTGATGTCATCATATTAATTCGATAAGATCCATCAATGTGGAATAAAACAAGGTTTATTAAAATATTCAAAGTGTCATCGGGTTAACACCAAACACCACTTGATGGACGGATAATATGTGTGTGTGTGTGTGTGTGTGTGTGTGTGTGTGTGTGTGATGTGAGACATTCATAAGTGTGTAGACAGCAAAGTGACAGCTTGATCACACACGTCGCCATGCAAATTTGGTTTAATGATCACCCTGTTGACATGTCGCCCTGACAATGAGGGCACACTAGCATATAAATAAATCTTGTGTGTGTGTGTGTGTGTGTGTGTGTGTGATATGCAACACCCCCCGTCTTTATTCTTTCAAGGTGACAGAGTTGAGGCCAAAGCCGATTATTAGCTTCCCTCTGGTCAGACACTCATACATAAGCAGAGCAGCCTGAGGCACGCGCTTAGCATGTGGTGGAGCCAATCGACGGGTCAGTTATCACCGTACACTTGTGTCAGACCTGCATATCACCAGGTCACATCTACAGGGAGAACAGGACAAATCCACGTTTAATATACAACACGCCAGGGAGAGCGGATCATATCGAGCAAGTCAGAGAAGGCAGAGTGCGCTTCCCCTGGGACAAGAAAAATGATTATTTTTTAATGCTCATCTTATAGGAGCTTATATTTAATGCTCCTTTGAAAAATGTATTTTACATTCCAGATATTAGGTTTAGGCGAAACATGATTCTTTGAAAAACAAGCGGGATCAAGTCGCTACCAGTAATCTGACTGTGTGGAGTTAGTATTTTGCTCGTTAATTAGCATTCAAGTTCAAGAATCTTTAGTAAGTGCTTTTTTCTGGTCAGGGTCACAGTGTATGCAAAGTCAAGTGGGAGGAAACCAGAGAACCCAGAGGAAACCCACATGGAAACGGAGAACCTGGAGCTGTGAGACGGCAATGCTACCTGCTGCACCACCATGCCACCTAGATCAGCTCAGCTGTACTAAATGGAGTGTTACACGCACGCACACACACACACACAGCCAGTCAAACATTTTTTTTAGCACTGTGTATTAACATTTAACATGCTCTATAATCACATGTGAAAAATATATGAATCTTGAAACATTGCATGGAGGAGTAAATGAATCATATGAAAACAAATGAATCATGTGACAAATCACATGGGGATATTTTTAATGAATCATGAAGAAATCACATGTGAAAATGAATCATGTGAAAATCACATTCGAAAATAAATGTGAAAATAAATAAATCATGAGAAAAGCACATGCCAAAATGAATGAATCATCTGAAAATAATCAGATGAAAGTAAAAGAATCATTTGTAAAAATCACATGAAAAGAAATTAATCGTGTGAAAAAAAAGAATCGTGAGAAAATCACACGAAAACGGATGAATCAAATGAAAATAAATAAAAACGCGTGCACTACATGTGAAAAATGTGTGAGACATAAACATGTGACATGTCTAACAAACGTATAAATTTCACACGTGAAGTCTGTGTAACTTTGCTGTTAGCGGGGCATCACACACAGGTGGAGGGGAAAACATGGGAGGGGTGGATGAAGGGCCGAGTGGAGTAAGGAGCTCTTCAAATTCTTCCCTCTCTCCCGAGTCTGATGATCAGAGGAGTGGAGCATTACTAAAAAAAAATAAAAATAAAAAAAGCAGATACTGGTTCTCCTTCGACACGCGGAGCTAGGTTTTAATTTAGTGAAGCTACTCGGCCCACGCTGGCACCCCTTCTCCACGCACGTGGCCACAATTAGCAGCCAGGCCCTCCGTCGGGGGAAGAAGGGTGGAAGAAATCCTCTCCTAAGCCTCTCTAAATCAGACGAGGACGCCTCCTCATCATGCATGGCTACTCCGGCTAGCCTAGCTAACGGATATGATGCATTTGATCCCATATTGAGGAGCTGGCAGGACGACGGGGCAGAGGATATGAGTGTTCATGCGCTTTTACTACATCATAGAGCGAAGGAAAAAATGGAAATATGGGATGAACGTCTCTCTGTCTCTTGGTCACGCTTCGCACTGGGGGCGCAAAGCCCTGGATCAGTCCGGAAGCCATGTCCAGTGGCTAATCGAATCCACATATTAGCCTGCACGCTGTGGAAAACCAGACCAGGGAAAGTTTGCGCTTTGACACTTCGTGACTTCAGAATTATACGGGTCTGTCTGGAAATGTGGAAATCTGGAAAATGAATTAACCACATAAACGTCGTCACTTTATTCTGTGGTGGTAGTTTTAATTTTGCAGGTGTAATATTTGAAAAAATGAAAAGTTTGATCACATACACTTGGTTTTATAATCATCCATGATGAACACAGCGTAGACAGCCTTGTCCAATCAATACACACGCTCTCTTTACACTCTGACCGAAAACAACACATTGGAAGCACCATTAGGGTGAAAAAAAAATTTCGTAGTGGAATGCTACTATCGTAGCTAACATTAGCATGAAATATTACTGACATTAGCAAGTTATATGCAATGCTAAAGATTCCAGTGTAACCCGATATCGAGTAAGTGACATTTTGTACACAACATAGCTAAATATTTTGTTTATTTTTGCTCTGCAATAGGAAATAGATCCCAAAGAAGCTACATTCACTTTATAGCACATCGGCTAGCTGGCTAACTAGCTCACATTAATTTGTACATTCCCGTTAAAGGTGCTTCTGGTAAAATTGGCGTCCCTTCTTCCTTTTCATCTTCATCTGATGAGCTTTCATATTTTAAGTCTAAAAGTTAAATTCCTGAAATTGCCATGTCCACTGATGATATCACTAACTCTCCGGAAGTAACCGTTTCAAACTAGGAAGTGGAATTTTACGTAGCGAGCACAGACGAGCGGAGCGATACACACAGTGAAACGTCCCAGTGCAGATATACTAAATATAAACACTCTTGGAATGCCACTCAATCAATTTTCTAAATATTTTAATATATTTAGATGTTTGACGATGAAATGTCAAGAAACAAATATTATGTTTAGGAACAAGTTCAGATTTTAAAAAGTGAAATATCTTGTAATTTAGATCTTAGTAGAAGCATTCACAGAAATAAAACTTTCTGAAATGCATTTAGAATCATAACGTGGTCTTAATTCTCAAAACGTCATTCTCTGATCAGTATAGTGGCATTTAATTAATTAGTAAGCGATAACACACAATGGGACGTGCTGTTACAGGAAAATAATCCACAAAGCAGAGTTAGCATCACTACTCCATAGTTGATTATTTTCTTCTAACAACAATTACAATTTTTAATATATTAATGAACAGCGTCACACTTTTCTTTCCATTTATAGCTACATTTTTTATGGAACATATGAGAGACAAGTTTGTTCCTGTTATCGCTCACGCTCCTTCACCACCGTCTTGATTTTTTCTCTCTCTCTTTAAATGAACAAGACAAAACAACAAAACAAACAAAAACAAACAAATCGCATCGTGTCATGTTACCGAGAATCTGAAAAGCTCGAGCGGACTGTTACAAAGTGCTGACACTGGAGACTCCTTCCATTAATGTAAAAAAGAAAACTTCACCATATCAGTGACTACATGTTTATTTTGTTAAAAATGACACTACATTTTCTCAATCTTTTGATTATTATTCTTAGATTATGTGGACAAAAATGTCCTTGTGTAAGTTGTTACTATAGAAATGATTAATATAACAATCAGATCGAACCTTATAGAACCAAACAATATCTGACCAATTTACTCTGTAATTGTCTCAGCATGCTGACAATGTAAATTTGAAGTGTAGCTAATTAAAAATTTCATTATTTTAGAGTTTTGCTAGCTGGAAAGTCAAAACTTGTGTAACTCAAAATGGCTCTCCACCCAAAAAGAATCTTACAATATTGGGATCATGACGTTTTATAGTTTTCTACACTCTAACCTGGTCCTGAAAGCATCTTTATCAGCAGTATGTACATATTTAATTGAGATTCTATATTAGCATTTGAAGTGCGGCATGCAAATGAGAAGCTCACACATGTTACGACAAGCTGCGATTCCACACCACCAATTAAGGCTCTCCTGGCAGTGCGCGTGAACGGTTTCATTAGAGGAGATAATATTGCAGAGTGAAATGATAAGCAATCATTATGATGAATGTGCGGACATTACGGGGCCATGTTAATGAGGTGTAAATGATCTCATTATTTTGTTTGAAAGAGTGGAGATTAGATGAAAGTGGAGTGGACAGTGCTCAAGCGTGTTCAGACAACTCGCTGCTAATTAGGAGCCAATCTCCAGGAGCCAATGAGGCGCAACCCTTTGGTAAACAATTACGCCTTTGTAGCTCAGGGCGACGCAGACAGGAACAGACAGATGATGGCGTAGAGTTGCAGGGTGGAATCTATCTGCGGACGAGTTTTTCCGAAAATCGATGCATCTGGGAATAGAGTGATCGTTTCTACATGCCACTCTGATGAAGTTAACATACGAGTATAGTGGGATGTTACTGTACTACAAGATGAACCTCCATCAGCTCTAAGCTCAGCAGGGTTGGGGTTGAAGAGTCCAAATCTGTGCAAGCGTAAATCACTTTTCTTACAATAATTCCATTGTTATTTCCTACAATTGGAGTTGGAGATCGAACCCTGGATTAGACAAACGGATCAAAAGTCAGGAAGAAATATAAAGAAACATATTTTATGTTGTACTGTATATTGTGAGCTATTTTCATGTTTTCTTCATTCTCATTGATATGTTTCCTTTTAACTTTTATTTAAATTTTTTTAAAAAATGAGTAAATTTCCATTTTTTTCCTTGAAATTGTTTGCAGAAGCCCATATGCTCACATCATTTTTATTCATAAGAGACTTCGCAATTAATTAATTAATCAATCTATCTATTTATTTATTTATTTATTTATTTTCAATTGAATTTTTTTTTTCAATTGGACTAAATCAAACTGAGAAACTGAAAAGCACAAAGTCCTCCATCCTGAAGACTTTCATGTGGCTGAAAACTTAAAGCATTACATTTGACTGTTGCAAAGCACTAACACATAACCATATTAAAAACCATATCAACAAAATTAAGTAACAAACCTTTTTTTAATCCGTTGTGGCGTGTGCAACATACATGTAGGTTGTTAGTATAGAAACGATAATGTATCAGAACCAGGCACTAATATAAACCTGTTGTTTGCCTCGAAGAGTACTCCACTCTTTCTGACCAATCAGATTTGAGCATTCAAAATAGCTGTGGTATTAAAACAATAATTTATCAAATTTGTCCTCGGCTTTTGAGTCACAACCTGTGTTCTTGTGCACTGTTTATTCTTCAAATAAATAGGGCTTCCCTCATGTGCTAAAATGTTCATCCTTGTCTTCCATCTTCCAATTTTATCTGCTTGTGCTTCCTCTAATGAGTGTGCCATCCGGTGGTGTTGAAACAGAGTGTGTGATTGTCCACATTTGACTGTAGTTTAGCAGCTAATATATATATTCCACAAGCCAATCAAATTTTACATGATACAACTGAAACCCCGCCCACTAAAATATATCATTTTTCAGGCATTTTGATCTACTGAATTGTGAATGTCGCTGTCGCTGAATGTATGCTGTTGTACATTCCTTTTAAGGATTGTTTACCCGTCTATTGCTGGGATAGAAATTTCCATACAACAGGTACATAATTAGTGAAGCTTGTTTGATTGTCCCTATTGCAGCGATAGCGATAACCTCAGCAGGAAGACACGCTGTCTCTGCTATGAGTCTGTAAATGTAAACAGTACAGCTGAAGCCCTGTCCTTCCAAATATGCTGATTCATTCTGAGATTTTTTTCTTCAGCGTAATGGACTGCTGAAGAATTTACACTGTCTTTCAGTATACCAAAGTCTGTATTCTAAAGTCTGAGATTTTGGCTAATCTTGGAATACTAAAAGATAACGTAAATTCTTTGGAAACATATGTCACGCTACGGATTTTCAGAAGAATTCCCGTTATTTTAATCACTGCAAGCTTAGCTAAAATCTCAGACATCAAGGTGAAAAGAGGATGGAAATATCTGTGATTTGTTGAAAATCTGTGACAGTAAAGTGATAGAAACATGAAACAAAGACGTCCCACTTAAGAGTCCTGGCATGCGCACGTGGCTTTTGTTATCCATCGCTCTTTGAAAAACGAAGGGGCCAAAGATAATGGGACGGGGTTTTCATTCATTTTCTTTCAGTCTCTCGATCCTAACCACCATGCACACCTTTTGTTTCCAATAAAATAAAACGCCGGCGTCAAAACGACTTGTCAGAACGATATTTCTGACCTGACAGTGAAGTAAAAAAAAAAAAAAAAGCGTAATTACGTATTCGTGCTCAGTAACACAATATCCTCTGACCTGCGGAATTGCGAATGTCGCCGATGCACAGGTGTAAGTTCCCTTTTTCGGATTGTTTACCCGTCTGTTGAAGGTATAGAGATATTTGTTCGACAGATGTGTAATTTGTGAAGCTACTGTTTGATTGTCGCTACATGTTTCGATGAACTTTGGATTTCGTCGTCGTGTCTCCGCTATGAGTGTATCAATAAAACCTGTGTGAGTGATGTGACATTTCTTTGGTGGCATCTTTGAGGGAGCACTACAATTAGGGGTGTCATATTGATGAAGGGTCAGGCCACGTTTCAAATGCACACACACACACACACACACACACACACACACACGCACGCATACACACATACACATGCAGTTACAGATCTGCAGTTACAGGGAAAATGAAAGGCAGGTGGCTGAATGCTTAAGGATGACCAGACAGCTTGTGTTTTCATGTGCTCTCTCTTCCTGACCACACACACACACACACACACACACACACACACACACACTCACACATAATTGATTTCCCCTTTTGTCCGATAGATTCTCAGATTATAAGAATAAAAGCGTTTCTCTAATCCGCCCGTCACTGCTGTTGTACTTTATCGATGATTGATAACGCTTAACTCAAAACCATATTTAAGCGACAGGAGTGTCAATATTTTGACGGAGGCTGAAGGTGACCCTCGGCCTCGCCGTGTTTGCAGTGTGTGCACGTGCTGAGTTTTGGAGGTAAATTTGTAAGGGTCCGCTTATGTGGCGAGGCTATTATGGATTTGCTATCTGGGCCTGAAGTGTTGGCTGCTGATTATGTGATTAAATCAATAATCATTTCTCTCCAGTTTCCTCAGCGCCTCCGTTTCATCTCCCTTCTTCCTGTGTAGTTAAGCGGAACGGCCTGGTGAACACACACAAACAAACACACACACACACACACACCAATCTCATCAACACGTACACACACATACACATATCGAACATGCTTTCTAAATGCAATAGCAAAAATCTCTGTAATATTTCTAAATATCACTCCTTTTTTAATGCTGAGGCAAGATTATATAAAGAGAAACAATGGCACAGAAAAAATAGAAAATAAACATATATATATATATATATTAATAATTAAATACAAATTATTTCCAAAATTTGTGAGAAAAGACCCTTTTGTGCTGTATACGCAAAGCACAACAACACTTTTACCAGTCCTAGCAACTAGCAACTAACTAGCTAGCCTAGCTTTTTCTCTAGATTTGATGTATTATTATTATTATTATTATTATCAGTAATGCAGATGAGATAATTGGTGTAACCTTGGCGATGAGGAGGTTGTTTGCCTTGGCTGTGGCTCTGGAGGAGTAGGATATGATCATCATGTAATGATGAATATCCCAAAAATAGACACATTGTTATTTTTAGTTACACTGCAATGTTGGAATATTGGCAATATTTTCTATTCAACCTATATTAAAACTCACTAACTAAAATCTTTCACTGGTTTGTTTTCCCACAACTTGAGGTCTGATAGGTCATAAGGTAAAACAAACAAACAAACAGACAAATAAACAAAAAAAAACATTTCACGTCACACACAACTTTTCTGAAAAGCTGAACTTTGGCATCTTTGGAAGCTCCACTGTGACTGAAAAATGCCAGAATCAGCGTCACGTGTAAAACGTGCGTTGGACATTGAGAAAAACTGTAAAAGCAGTCTGATTTCTTTAATAGTGGTCTCAAGGGTCACAGCTTGTCGTACAAAATGTGTGAGTAACTGGTGATTATACTGTATATTTTGTCTCCATTTACTTTACCACAGTTTTATCCCTTTCAACATAAAGTAGGTGGGGCTAATCTCGAGTACAATTTAAGATTTTAAATGTAACCCTTACCAATCACAACGCTGTTGAGTCTGACGTTTTTTTAAGGCTAAGAGACCTAGCAACAAAAGGAAACTAGCGAGTGAAAGCTAGCACTGGACAAACAATAAAAGCTAGTGAGCAAACAAAAGCTAGCAAACATAGTGAGAAAAAGCTAAGTAGCAAATAAAAGCAAACGTAGCAGGCTAGGTTTGGCGTAGCAGTTTAATATTTTAAGTGTACATACTGTTTCATTTCGACCGTCATAACACACTGCAACCGTGAGAAATGTACAAATCTAAGATGTAAACAACTTAGTAACAATGTTATATAGTATAACGTTAACTATTTGATCTGTAACACATAGCTTGTGGTTATATTTAGTTAGCATCTTTGGGTTGTGGTTAAATTTAGTTAGCATCTTTGGGTTGTTTTTCAAGCTTAGCGGAGAGTCTTGATTTGACAGGGTAGCTCGATATCTTGTATGCTAACTGTTCATTGGCAATGAGCTACATTAGTACACCATTATGGCTTTATCTTTTCTTGGGACTCTTTAGTGATACAGTGTCCACATACACTTTTTACAGAAAGTTCTTTTAGGGTTTTTCAACAACTGCCTACATGTTCGAAGTAACTCACTCATTATCTGTGTATTTAATCCATGTATGAATTAATTTCTCCACTAAACAGGGCTTTTTACACCTATTAGCATTGTTTATGTAATTAGAATGGATTCTTCGGTGTGGCTTTGCTAGCTGTCATGTTTACTAGCTAGCTTGCATGTTGGTATTTTATAGCAAAGCATGAAAAGTGGGATTTCTTTTTTTAATACTGAACACAGTTGTTTCCTTTTGTGCTTGGTAAGTTCTGGAAATGAAAAAAAAAAAAGAATTAAAATGACCTTTTTAATCATCATCATATCCTGATAGTCGCCCACAAACTATCACACACGTAGGCCAAGCTTTTTTTAATGCATGAATGATGCACAAAAAAAGTTGAAGGGTAAAAGTGTCTATTTTCACTGCCACACACACACACACACACACACACACACACACTGAGACAGACAGACACACATGGGGGCACTGTTTGGCACGGCGCAGTGCCAACCCCTCCTCGGGAGCCACAAGTGCTCTCCTTGCCGGCGCTGCCAGGCCTTCGCTGTTGTGTCTAGACTCCAGGAAATGCAAAATTACGTTTGTTTACAAGCAACAGGAACTGTGTGGAGGAGCTGCAATGCTGTTAAAATGTGTTTCCCAGAGCACACGCGTCTCTTTCTGACTGCCAACAGGAACAACACACGACAGGAGTGTATATAATAATATATAAAGTACTGATTCATCATTATTTTATATATCTGTGTGTTTATTAAACGAGCTGTGTGGAATAATGAAGTACGGCATGAATGAGTATGAAATGTTGATTTCGGTCTTGCGTTCATTATTCATTATGTAAGGATGATTTAAGAGCTTTAGATCATTCTTATGTGCAGTACTATAAAAATGTAGGCAAATGTAAAGAAATTCATCAAAAACTTGATTTAAAAAATCTGTAAAAAAAAAAAAAGTAATACATCATATATTTGTTGTGACCTGCCTTTGCCTTTGAATTCATTTCAGCCCATTATTGTGTAGATTTATGAGAAAATTGCCTTGTAGGTCATTTGTGCATCTTAGAGAAAATGCCGTAGTTTTTTCTGGACATTTCTCACACGTCAAGTTCGAGATTTGTAAATTTACTTCTCATAAGACTTAAATATTGATTTTTTTCTTTTAATTGATATCAATACACTGGGACATACCGGATATATTGGGAGCTTTTTTATGTCCAAACTACAAGATACAAGACACATAGGGTCGCCTCTGGCTTGCTCATTAGGGATAAATTCACATATTTATAATTTTTTTTTTTTTTGTGAATCCATTTATTTCTGTTAAGCTGCTTTGTGACAATGTCCATTGTTAAAAGCGCTATACAAATAAAATGGAATTGAATTGAATAGTGTTTGTGTGGTTTGTAAAATATACACAATTTCACTGATAATTGAGAAAAATATACACTAAAAAACAGCATTAAAAATAAAAACTAAAATAAAAACCATGCACGATGACCTGCTCGAATGGCCAAAATCATTATATTATGTTTTTAATACTTGAGTATTGCCTTAATATTTAATAATGCTGTGTTGTGTTATTTAGTTTATCACATTAGTATGAATTCTAGCAAACAGTAAGTTTTTTTCTAAACTGGTCCCCCATCACCAGGAACCCACCAGAAAATCCACCTTAAAATTTTTCAACAATACGACCCCTTCATTCCAACTCCACCAATAGCCCAATTTTGGTGTATGAAACTCTTAAGGCAATTCCTCACAAATCTCAAAATGCTCTGTAGGTTGTATGTGTGTGTGTGTGTGTGTGTGCGTGTGTGTATATACGTGTTTGTGCGTTAGCGCCGATGAGAATCCCTTGGCTCTCTGCCTTAGATCCATACCCAATAAAAATCAGCGCCATGTCGAAAAACAAAAGCGAAGCCTAAACATCTGTAAAACATCGATCCCTGCAGATTGCGACTGCGACGCGGCCCGCCTGCATATCTAATGAGAAAAGAAATCATTTTTGATTAATTAAGCCAAAAACAGGGGGACGGTTGAGGGCTCAGCAGGGGGAGGAGGAGGCGAGGACACACACTCGCCTCGGTGGCTTTGATCAGAAGGACATATTGGTCAGGCGTCCCTGCTGATTCGTGCCTTACCGTCTCAGTGGGGTATGTGTTTACCCAACAGGCGAATAAAACAGAGCCAAGGTTGAGCTCGACACACACACATGCATACACACTCGCCCACACATGCAGCACAGGCTGATAATGCTATACGGAGAAGCATGTTAAAGCCATTATTGTATATATCATTTCTCAAACTGCTGTGCGAGATGAATCGATATAAAATATAAGAAAAAAACACAAACAAAACGAATTTTTTTCGTCTACGGGTGTGAATTTCTCTACACATTCATTTTTTAAAATCTATTAATACCACAATACTGATGTATTCTTGATTCTGTTTAGACAAAAACTGTTGCTTGCTTTTCTATAACAGCAGCTCTGACAGTAGTTCCGGCTGCAAATGATATGCTGCATATACACAGATTAAAAACATGTTATTTAATAAAGAAAAACATAATCGTTGATAAGGTGAAGTTTTCTCTTAGGAAATGTTTATTAAACATTTATGGAAGGCGTCTCCAGTGTCTCCAGTGCGTTTTCTGCCATGGGAAAGTCTTCAGGACGTTGCTTTTTTAAAATTATTATTATTTTTTACATTTTGGTGACACGACAAGCCTTGTCGTATTAACTTCGAGAGAGAAAGAAAAGCTTTAGATTTTATAGTGCTGTAACGTAAGTGATAACAGGAACTAGCTTGTTTTGTGGACATTAAATGTAACTATAAACGGATTAAAAGTACTATGTGTCATTCTTAATAAAAAAGAAATTAACCGTTGGCAAATTGCTGCGGTGTAAGAGGAACAAAACACTTCTGGTAATCCTGTTATAGGAAAATATTCAACTTCAAGATAGTACTAACTCCACTTCATCATACAACCATGTTGTTGATTATTTCCCTGTAACAGTACATCCTCAAATGTTTTATTCCTTACATATTAAAATAAATGTTCCTCTTAATCCCTCTCAACATTATAGTGCCTTGTATGCCTTGACACAGCCAGGATCTTTCCCCTCTACTTTAATTTTATGGATATTTGGTGTAAATCCATGGCATACAATCCCAATTAAGCCCATTTCAGTTCCAAGGTGTAACATTAAAAAATGTGGAAAAGTTCAAGGGGGTGAATACTTATGCAAGCATGCATTGTATGAATCCTATTCATTCTCATATGCTTATTTAATTATGATAAGATAGTATGTGATAATATAAGAATATATCAGTAAGAGATGATCATCGGTGCGTTTAGTTACGTGGATCTGGCAACATAGGTTGTGTTTTCGATATACAACAACACGTTTTGGCTGATTTAAAGCCAGACATAATAAAAATACTAAGTGTTTACTCAAAGACTGTCTGATTAAGACCTTTCCTGTAGACTCCTACCATGAAAAGACATTCACACACACTTCACTCACACACTTTACTCACACACTTTTCACGCAATACACACCACAGATCAATACACAAACGCACTTTCAGGAGTCTTGTTCATTCCCGGTGACTGAGCCATATTCGAGTCAGGCATATTTGGCTCAGTTTTTTTTATCTGATTTTCACAAACTCAAACAGGTTGAAACCTGGAGAGCGTGGGAATTTTCTCAACTCTTTGTCGTTTTATTTTCTCTTGCCCAGTTTATGAGCCGGTTGGCATGTCATGAGCCATTAAGCTCACGTTATTGCTGCCTGTGTGAGTGTGTGTGTTTGTGTGTGTGTGTTTGTGTGTATTTGAAGGCCTTCACACTCACAGACATTGGCTCTTTGTTTCTTTTGCTCACCATCAGCTCCCGGATTTGTCACCATGGACGCGTTTCCCAGAATGCACTGAGACCCCTCGTTAGCTCACAGTCGCTGATTGCCGTGCACACACACACACACACACACACACACACACACACACACACACACACACACAGATCTTTTTGTTGCACTGATGTTGTCATCATTGGCATTATTTACTTTAACAGAATAATTATTTAATTATATCAGACATTTTTATCCATTTATATATATATTTATTTACTGTTTTTACTTTTTAAATATAGTTTGTAATTAGTGTGTTACTACCCCTTCCAAAACTTAAAAACCCTTACGTATACTTTTAGAACATAAATGTAGCTAATGTGTATAACATACAACACACACACACACACACACACACACACACACACACACACACACGCATGCAAGCGGTGAAGCCCAAATCAGCCACTATTATTAATGTGCAGGGAAACGTGTAAAAGATATACTTAAATAATTCTACACTATATGTTATATGTTATTCATACATTTCTGTAACATTTTAAGGTATTTAAACTTTATCTTTAATTCTGTAGTGAAATCAAAAATTCATATTTGCATTTTTTACACACACACACACACACACACACACACACACACACACACACACACACACACACACATATATAGATATATAGATATAGTTATAGATAGATAAATTTCAAGTTTTAAGAGATTAGAAGTTTAAAAATCTCAAAGATTATGACTCAAGTATTTGCTAAGACTTTCTATGAAGGTCATATTTACTGTGTATTTTAACTATTTTAACCTAACATTATAATACATTCATAAAGCCTTATAAACTATTTATGCATACACTATACATATACATGCATTACACTTTTTAACCATCATTATAATGCATTATGAATTGTTAACAGGATGCATTATAAGTACTGTTCATAAGGTTACTGATACCAAAGAAACTGTGCACACCTTTGTGGAATGAGCCCTGTCTTGATTTATTTTTTAATTAAAGAATTAATTATTATTAATAGAGAGATTATAAGGAAATCAACTTTCAAAGTTTCAAGTTTCAAGTTTCAAAACTTTACCGCGTCTAAAACTAAACCTAAAGCAAAGTGGAACTGAACTTCTTTGGTTTTGGTGATATATTGTGTTATATAAACAACACATTATAGAAACAATTCATGATGTATAATAATGATGGCTGTGAAATATATCAATATACAATTATGACTGCATTATTACATGATATGAATGTATGCATAGCTCAATAAACATATGCATTTGGCCTTCATAGAGAGTGTTACGAAAATCACTTTTTGTACATTTTCATTTTAATGTTTTAAATATATTTTTAAAAATTCAATCAAATCCATACAGATGTATAAGGATCATCTGAGCAAGCATTATTTTCCTGTTAGTTTGAGCAGCTATTCATACTTTAGCAATATTTTTATTTTAAAAAAGTATCCAAATTCAAATGGAGTCAACGTTAAATTTCATATAAATAAAGTAGTAAGAAAAAGTTAAAGACTTCCATTTGTGAAAAGTCACAAATTTTCAAGCCTGAAACAAAAAATTAACACATTCTGATGTCTAATTTCATTATTTAGATTCTTTCTTTCTTTACTTCTATACATTTTTCACTTAATTTTTTTCCACAGTCACTTTTCACCTTAACTTTAAGTATATACGATATGTATAAATTATAAGTATAACTATATAAAAGTATAATTGCATGTATAAGAAAGTATAATATTAGTAAAATTGACTTTTCATAAAGTATGATTTTATCTTTTTTTTCTCTCACTCACACATCCCTACTCCTGCACATGGACTAACCTTAAACAATTTTACACAATACTACCATCATTCCACTTTTGCCCACTGCACTGTACTGTCTACATTACTGTAAACCACGTCTCCACACGCATTTACACACGTCATGCCTTTTGCACCGTTTTTTTCATCCTTATATTCTATTTGCATGCTTGATAACATGCCATTTGCATGTGTCACTTGCACTTTACTGCCACCCTACCTCGTTGTCTCTTTGCACTTTACACTTAATGCGACTTGCTGTTTTGCACTTCTGGTTAGATGCTAACTGCATTTCTGCTCAATGTCAATAAAATGAATCTAATCAAATCTAATCTAATCTTGTAAACTTCCATTTTTAACTAAATACGAAACAAATTGTTCACTTTTGCGTTATTTTTCTTTACTTTTCCATGCCTAGGGAAAGAGAAGTCTTGCACGTAAGGGTGCCGTGAGCATTTATATTTATAACCATTAAATCCTTCTTTTATGGACATCTGATGAGAAGCAGATGAACACACGTATCAATTATGCATGCATCCACCTTTTATACTGTTAATTAGACTACGCTTTTATACCAGGGAGGAGCAGATAAAGCATTTTATGATAAATTGAATGCCGGAAGCTTCCGTGCTGATTGGAAGAGGTAACTGTGTGTTATTAGTTTGCTCACAGGGCAAAATCCAATAAATGCGCTTGACTCATCTGTGTTCCTTTTAATACGATTCATCACCTGATCTGAATCTCTGTAATAATGTGCTTATGGAGAGAGATGACTCACATCTTAGCTTATAGTAATAAACTGTCAATGCAGCAGTGACGTGACCACAAGGTTGTGACTTCCAATCATAAATATACTGAGATATTGACTCGTCAACGGACGAAAAGTAAACATATTCCCAAAACATGTATCTATCAGAAAATTCCAACATGTTCCCCTGCAATAATGCTCAATTTAAGTGTCGCAGTGTTATATTTCACGTTTAAGTATCTGTATAAATGTTTATTTTGTTGCTTCAAAAGTTCCTGATGTTAGCTTGCACATTTTATATTTCATATAACTCAGATTACTAGCTAAATTAGCTAACAATTTATTTTTAGCTACATACCTACATTATCTATATAGTAGACATGAAATACATTATCTACATTATCTAGCCTGTTAGATTCGATTATTTGACTATTTATTTAATGAAATGCTCCCTAGCTTCTTTCGACTGCTAGATTTGATTATTTGACAAATGTAAGCAGGAAATGCGATTCAGTCATATTGGAAGAAGTTTAATTTGCTTTAAAAATGACTGATGTTAGCTTGCACATGTATTGGAGCCCTTTTTTTCTAAAACTGTACAAGTCAATTGTACAAGTAGTGTGGCCTCAGTAAAAATGAATGCAATTCTAAGGAGGGGGCACATACTTTCAGGAACATGGTGCACATTCTGTTGTCCATCTAGGGTTCTAATACATGTCTATGGCTAAGGCACTTTTGGTGGTTTTAGTAGCGCAGCAATGCTAACCTTTAACTGCTCACAGCTCTATGATCACTCTGGATAAAAAATGTCTGTAATAAAAATAATCATAACAATTTCTTTTATTTCTACACTGATGTTTTCACACTGAAGTGCATTTGGACTCAAAAGCTGTACTCAAATGTTATCTTTACGAGGTAGGTCATAAATGTATGCTTTAATTTCAGACTCCTGGAAAACAGGATGTATCCACTGAACCCACACACACACACACACACACACACAAACACACATGCATACACACCGCACAGAAATTCCCTTGATGAATGTGTCTTGTGAATCACTAAGTTCCATGGCAACACGGGCGCCATGCCACGGCTTTGAGAGGCTCTACGGGGCGACGTGAAAGGGTATTTTCACAAGGTCCGGATCCCACCGCTACATCATATCCTGGGCCTGGAGTTATACACACACATACATACACACACACACACACACACACACACATACGCATTTTGTGTGTGTGGCCTTATCTGAACATTTTTCTGTAAATACACACTTTTCTCTCCTCTATAAGATGGCGCTGGATACCAAGTGCATACTTTGTGCTCCGTAAACCACTGTCTGTGTTTCATAACCTGAGAAGCTGTTGACACGGCAACTAAATAACAATATACAATATCTGAAAGGAAACAGTAGCTGGATTACAAGGATGATGCAATTTATTCGAGCACACATTGAGGATCAGATCCCAATTATTCCAGGACTCGACTCGATTCATCAAGGGCAAAGTGTTTCCAGATATCTGTTACATCAAAACAGCTGATTTCACTAAGAAAAAAAAAAAACAATCCCTACTTTGTTAAAAAGGTGGGTTAGATTGAAATCAGGTGGTGCCATGGAAGGCTGAAATACACACAGACACAATCCTTGATGAATGATACACTGAGGAATCTCAGAATAAACCATTATATTAGAGATCTGAATACCTTGAATATGATTGGAGGACTTCTAAAGCCATGTCTGAATAATAGATCCATCATTTTAAAAATAATAGTTGTAGATTTTACCAATTCCAAGAAAATAAAAGGGGGGAGCACTTAAAGGAAGCACTGCTCATGTCTGAAATGGTGCTCCCAATTCCCTACAAAGTGCACTATGGGTCCATCATCTGATTACTAACCTATTGCAGTGCATTGTGGGATTTAACGAGTGCCCTGGAAATTCTACACTACGCTATCATATTGATAATTTAGCAAAACCTCCTATATAGTGCACTAAATAGGGTGTGGTTTAATCCACAGACATACATATTAGAGCCCGAAATTGGTGCCAGCGTTTATTCCAGTGGTGCGTGCTCTCCAAAAGTAAGTGCCCCATATAGACGAGTATTGGTTTTCAATTATTTTTAAAGCCCTGTTTCTTTAAGAAACATGATTGAATCAAATGCTTTTTATGCAACATACAACATCTGATTCAACGTAATACGATGTATATTTTCATTTGAAAATTGGAATTTAAGACCTGAAGTATTACCATCTGACATCTGAGTCCATAATACGCCATGTCCTCATAAATTACACTTGTAAATTCCGTCTGCCGACAACAGTGAATTGTTTTTCCCCAAAACAAGACATAGTTGGCTCACATGCCCGCTTTAACCCCTTAAACACCCGGGGTTCAGATTTACATTTCTGACCTTTGACTTATAACTATACATTTTTCTATTAGTGTTACAGTAGTTAGTGAATAAATGCTTTAAGATTCTTTAACTAGCTAGCTGACTTAATTAATAACGCTCCACATAGCATCTGACAATAAATGCACAAGCTCGCATCAGTTTCTCTTGTATCATTCTCTCTGACATTTCCGGCTGTAAGGTAAATCACAGGGGTACGTGAATGCACTCGTTCTAATACGTTATTGTTTCTATGGAAACAACTTATTACGCAGGAACGTGTATGGTGGATGCTCCACATAATCTGATTACCGTTGTATTATTATTATTATCATCACTGTAATCAAATGATATGGTGAAGTTTTAAGGTAAGGGAACATTTATTTAACATTTATAGAAGGAGTCTCCAGTGTCAGCACTGGGAGTTTTGCGACATGGAGGTTTTCCGTTTCTGAACGTTTTGCAGTTTCTCTGAAACATGACACACTGCATTTATTTGTCTTATTAACTTCAAGAAAGCGAAAAAAAGATATGCTAGTGAGGAAACGACTGTTTATATATGTTTGCTATAACTTAAGTGATAACAGGAATTAGTTTCACAGACATTCCGTAACATTAAATGCAACTATAAATGGTTAGAAAGTACGAAAATTTTAATTGTTGGCAAATTGCTGTGGTATGAAAGGAATTAAACAACTTACGCTAAGCTTTATATCGAAATATTAACTTAAAAAGGAATAGAAAATATGTAAGGGGTCAAAATTTAGGCTTAATATATTAAAACAGAATTGCCAGATAAAACCTTGAAAAAGTCTTGATTAATTTATTAACATGTAATCTATAAATCTAAGTTTTTACTTTTGCATAGAAAAGAACTAAACTGAATTATTGTGTATAATGAAACATTTTCACCCTAAAAAAAGGTTAAGACATAAATCTTACATTCATCCTATTATCGTAGTTTTCACCTATTCTTATTTTAGTTATATGTAGTAATGAAGTGTTTGGTCAGTTTGGACTAAAAGAATAAATGTCGATGTATCTAGATGTTCTAATATTATCAATGCTATCACAAGGATGGCAGTAAAAAAGACTTGACAGCTCACAGTAAACTGCAGTGTTGCCAGTGCTAAATTAAATTAAAACTCACTCCATGAATGTGAATCCCTGAACATTGAATTGCCCATCAAGGACATGTGACTGTAACAGGCCTCAGAGGAGGCGGGTATCAAATCTCAGTGATTAGCATGGATAAGTAAGTTTGTGACCAAGGCATAAACTGAAAACAAGCTTTTTTCATTCTCTGAAATAAACAAGACATTGATGTAAGTGAATGCTACTCACCGACAGGTATGCTTGGATCAAACCTCTTGTGGGTCGTCCAGCAAATCTGGCCACTTTAAATCCCGAATAAGCCGTGTCGGGCCTAGCTGAAGTCCTCTCCGAACTGGAAAGAGACAGAGAAAAAAGTATGTTATGAATAATACATTTCCATTACAGTGAGCAATGACTGAAAAGAAAGCCTCAAAAATCCGAACATAGTAGCCTTGCGTCTTTCTTTCAGCGCCTCTCAGCTCGGCCATCTGCTTTCTCATGCTTCTACGCTTTCATAGCACTGCGTCTTATCAGGACACCTCTGCCCTCGTCCCCTTTTCTGTTTCCCAACGCCGTTACCATCCCCTATAGTGCGCAGACAGGGCCGAGCATTGTGGGGTGGAAAATACCTGAGTGCGCGTTTCCCCCGAGACGAAAGCACAGAACGTTGTCTAAACAGGATCTGGATGGTTCCTGTTGCTCCTTGGAGCTTGTTGAGTAAATGCTGCCTTCAAGATGGGTCCCTTCTGGGGCTCCAATTAACATCCGTGAACGTTTAGCCACAGGAATTAGTCACCACAGTGGCGTGAGGCTTTGATGTTTTGCA
The DNA here is from genome assembly GCA_022985145.1 of Pangasius djambal. Lineage (NCBI taxonomy): Eukaryota > Metazoa > Chordata > Actinopteri > Siluriformes > Pangasiidae > Pangasius > Pangasius djambal. Next base: position 2,983,113 of record CM040995.1, read on the forward strand.
AGCACTAACTCCGTATTACAAGAACTGGGTCAGAACAAACACTGCCAATCTGTAGTATCATGTTTGCCCACTATTCCAGTGGGCAAGGTGCGTTATTTATAGTGCTTTTCCAAATATTTTATTTAGAAATTTTCCATGTGTGAGTTCCTGTAGACTATCATCCCGAACAATCTCGAACAAGAAATTCTGGATAAGTCTTCAGGAAAACCACAAAAATGTGAAAGTCATGGATAAGGTATGACAATGCTGGCATGTCTTTTATTTATACCATAGCGCTGTTGAATTCCTGAATCGGTTTGCTCGTAAGGTGTTGATTAATTTTCTATAACAGCAGCTCTGACAGCAGTGCAGCTTCAAATCACAGATTTATATTCAAGCACTTGTTCAAATCCATTACTGTTTCTATAGTAACAACTGACTCTTGTCATCGTCATGCTTCATACAACGGAAAGCTAACAATAAACACATTAAAAAAGTGTCGTTATTTAACAAAGAAAAGCTATAATTGTAGAAATGGTGACGCTTTCTGTAAAGAAACGTTTATTTTAGCGTTTATGGAAGGAGTCTCCAGTGTCAGTGCTGTAAAAGTAAGTTTTGCATCAGAGGACTTCTTGCTGTTTCTCGGTAACATGAAGCTGAATTTTTGGTTGTATTACTTTCAAGAGAGAAGGAAAAAAAAACAACTGGACATTGTTTATTGGTGTCATTGTTTATTTACTTTAAAAAAAAAAGGTCATTGTAGGCAAACTGCTGTGGTGTAATGGGACTACAACACTTTGGGACATGCCATTACAGGAAAATAATGACCGTTGGGGTGATGACCGAAGCGTAACTTCACGCTGGGTAGCATCACACCAACCTGTTGTTGCTTAATCTCCTAACAACACGTCCCTATAGAGTTTTATTACTGACATAGTTTTTATTTACACAACTGTGTGAGAGCAGTTACGCTGCGATTTTTTTCATCCTTAAATGAAAACAGCAGAATTACTTAGCTTAGACAATAATATGAAGCTTTGCAACAAACAAGCTGTTTATTGTTTAAAACACTTAATTATATAACCAGTAGCGTATATCACTAAATCGACAAAAGATCGTGTTTTAATCTTTTGATTAGTATCAGCTTTTTTTTTTCTACCTAACTTCCTCCCATTATAGTTGTAGCCAAGAGCAGCCTGCTCCAAGAGCTACCAGTCTGGGACAATGAAGGCTACCACATGTTTATCTCAGACACATGAATCCACCAAGTCTTTTGAATTGCTTCCCATTCTCACACAGATCCTTATTTACTTTTTTCTCAGAAGCTCTTTCTGAAATAATAACAAGATCAAAATGAGATCACCAAGGTGCCATCAAATCTAAAATACGTTATTAGAGTGCCAAGGATGCTTGACTTCAAAGCCTCCGAATGAGCTTCGCTAAATAAGCTGCGTTTATTTATATGACCCATGGTGCGCATGAATAAGCGTTATGGATGATGGTTGCTGAACACGAGTTCCCTGGAGGATTCACTCGCTCGTACGCAGCTGAAGAGAGACAGATGATGGTGCACTTCAAAACCCTTGTCATTTGTCTTGCAGAGGAAGTAAGTATGGGGGAAAAAGCAGGAAGAAATAACATCAAATTGATCCAGACATGCTTCTACAGTGAGGACAGCGAGACGTGTCCCTTGACGACAGGGATTGACAAAAGAAAACAAAGTTCAATTAAAGAAAAGGAGAGTGAGAGGAGGAGAAAAAGCATTGATTGATATGAGAGCGTCTTAAAAAGGACCCTGGAGTGCAGAGAGAGCTGCTTCATGCCGATGACACAAATTCTTCAGGAAAATTGATGTTAATTGGCGTCTAGACGTTTTATTACGAGGACAGGACACAAATGTCCATCTATCCATCTCTCTCAATCTCTCATTCGATCTCTTTCTCTCCACTTCCTCTCTCTCTCTCTCTTTTTTTTTTTTTTACAGAAGTTTCTCTCACACACAAGCTCGATTATTGATGATGCAATGACGTCACATCAGATTTTGATCAAAAATAGATAACATTCTCAACAATCGAAGTATTAAACATAAATTTTATATGAATATTAATAAAAAATATATTTTTAATATTTATATATAAATATTAAATGGATACTCCTTCAGTATATATATATATATATTCCAAGATTAATCAACACCTTCTGACCAATCAGAATGAAGAATTCACTGCTGGGAAATGTAGCTAGTTATACTAGCTAGCTAACTGCTTTGCTATCACTCCATAATGTTATGTTACACTGAGATGCAGTCAACAATTGTATGACTTCGACTTTCAACACCGACCCTGAAATTTGAAACAAGCTTTAACTTTTATTACATCAGTATGCTATGAGTGCTAAAACATGCCCAAGGGCTAATTCTGATTAAATAGATTCATATTTGAGTCAAATTTGTTAACACAGAGCTAAATTCAGTGTTACATATGATGCGATATGCAAATTATTGACATGATGACGGTACCGGGACGCTTTTAGCTACTGAACCTACATGCTAACTACTGAACTGACTAGCAAACTAACTTGGCTAATGTCAGTGATAAACAAAACTGTCAAAATTATTCTGATATATTTCACCAGATGGAATAAACAACTGGGAATCTGACAATACAAATCAAGAATCTCACTAATGCTAACCTGTGACAAATGCTAGCTACATTACTAGCAGCTAACCAGCTGGCTATCTTACCTAGCTAATTTTTAACGATGAAATTTGTGGTTGTTGTGACATATTTTCATAAGATTGGCTGCTTTGAAATCATGCATTTTTATAGCTTGTAGCATTTCTTTTAAAAAAGGGAAAGGTGTAAAAATGTTTTACAGCAATTTTAGATTAAGATGGTTCTTACATACTAAAACATGTTAGCTTTTAGCTTTAAATTTATTTTTTCCCCACATAGATTTTTTCCAAATGGTACATTAAGGTGAATTTTTATCATTTGAAACATTCTGTTTGCATAAGTGCCTTATGTAAATTCTCAAGAATTTGCAATTACGAAATGTTTTGCCCCAAAAAGTGTAACATAATCGGGTGGGGGTGCTCAAGTTTAAAATACATCCATGTACACTTGATGGATCACACCGAGTATGCTAAATTATTTTTTAGCTTAGCAGCACACAGCAGTGTTTGTCTGAAGAGGGAAGAGAGAGGAACTGAAGGAGGTTTGGAAAGCGCCAGAACTTTTCATCTAGCTCGCTGCTGCTTGGCTCGTCAGATGGCACACACTTGTGCAGTGTGAGTTTGTGAAAATTATGCCAGGCAAAGAGAGCAACGACATGCATTTTGGGCGTCGTTTATATGCTAACGTGCGCATGGGGGAAAGTGGGATCAGGTTTGTAGTGAGATGGAAAAGTAACTCTCTTTGTCATGCTGTTGCAAAAGATTTTACGTACTTACTGACTTCTTTTAAATAATAACAAGAAAGTGCTCATTTCGAATCTACACCCGATAACATGCTCTATCCCTCCGTAGTTCGTTTTTAAAAAAAAATGCAAAATAGTGCCATTGTTTGCAGTCGTAAATGCGTTTTTGTGTGTATATGTGTGTGCGTGTCACTTTTTACTGAAAAATTACAGCTCTCGCTACAATTCCTCAGCAGGGACCCCATTCTCGACCGGATTTTTATCTGAGAATCACAATTATTTCCCTCATGCTCTCTTTTAATTGGCATCCCTACTGTGATTAAGAAGACACTGCGCTGTTCATAAATGTATTACAGGCAGGAAATCATTAACTTATTTCATATGGCGGGAGAGGGTGTGGGTTATTGACATAACAACAACACTATCAAGACGTGGGTTTTTGTTTTTAAGCTGAAAGACTCTCCCATCAGTCAAAACAATGCTTTTTTTTTGTCTTTTTTTTTTCAGTGGTCTTACTAAGTGTTTGAGCATCAAACTGTTAATACGAGGCTTTCCAACAGGCTAAAAAGAGCAGATTTATGACGCCCAGCAAGGAAAACAAAAGCAACAGATGCCATCATGAATGCAGAGAGAAAAAGCGAGACGGAGTAGAGCTCAAGATAAATCAAGTGTTCTGTGAGGGGGGGGAAAAAAAACGGGAAAAAATAGAGGATAAAAAGTCAATCCTGTAGGGAAGAGACAGAGCGAAGGATGGACATGTGAGGGAAAAAAATAGGGAAGCGTTTACAAGACGAATGACAGGCGACACCATCGAACGAGAGGCTTCCTCCGACGTTTTACAGGCTGCACGAAAAAGTCAGAGAATCCGACAGTTTGCACAGATGGTGACCACCCTCGGTCAACATTCAAATAAAAATCTGAACGATCCCCCTTTTCGCCCCCCCCCCCTCTAAAGTCTCTTTTCCTTCTCTCTGTCTCTTTCTTTCTCTCCATGAAGCCAGCCAGAGATAAAAGGTTGGGGCGTAAAAGTGTTTAAGTAGGCAGAAGTTGTAAAAGAAAGGGGGGAGAAAGTGAATCTCCATTCAGTGAGTGCGCAATCCTTTCTGCCTTGTTGAGCTTTATTAAATTCGGTCCTTCTTTCCTCGCCGTCTGGCTTCTTTTATAAATTCCTCCTCATGCGTGGCTCCTAGATTTTTGTGCTCAAGGAATGTGGAGCCTCAGAACATTAGCGCACTGAGCATAACCTCTTATTCGGTGTCGGGAAGTCAGTAGCAGCGTGCGGGAATTTGGCAAATTAAATTAATCCACTTCTCGGGGTGGGTGAAACAGTTGCTGTCATTATGATCCAACGATTGACTGAAACAAACTCATTCTTTCGATTTATCTATTTTCCTGAAGCCAAAACACGACAGCAGTTTGTCTTCTATAAGGATAAAAGCTTAATTCCATATACACAGCTGTTTGCCCTAAAAACTGGGGGGGTTTATATAAAGATTCAAAGGTTGAACTCGGGTTTCAATATTTACAACATGGCTGCCATTTTTTAGCGGTGTCCAAAAACGTAGTGGAGTTTATCCAGTGCACTTTATGTGTTAGTCCCAGTGGAGAAGGTGTGTCCTCTGTGCCTGTCAGGCCAATTTGTAACTTTTGTAAAATTCCTAAAAGACCATGATGGCATTTCAATAAATTTGTATGAAAAGCTACTAAACAAAATCATTTTTTAAAACTATACCTTTTAGTCCTTTTCATACAAATTGGCTTGTCTTCTTCTATGGAATACTTTTTTACTTTTTTTTCTACATTTCAAAACTAAAATCTCTACTATTCTTTGGTACTATTTCTACTACCAAAGAATTTGGGTACTTTTACCCATTCTGTGTAACACTACATGCAAAACCTTTGGAAAACCATTACCTAAATTGACGTCCGAATGCTCTGTAGTATGTTATTTTAAACAGAAAATACACACACCAGTCAACAGGTTTAAAAGCAGGTACAGATTCTTGGTGCTCTGAGTGAAAAAGAAGCAGGGATTGATTGGAATTTAATCCTTGATTGAAGCGCATCCGTCTGAAGTCCCTCGCTCTACTTCCACTCGTGTTTTTTCTTTAATGAGCTGTTCAGGAGGAAGCGCTGAGGTCTTAAATCACATCAATGGACGGGTTGGTTAGAAGACCTCGGAAAGCACGACTAATTCTTATGAAAGACCAATCAATGGCAGGGTGGGAGAGGTGAAGAAAAGGAGCGACACTTCTCTTTTCATCTCCCACTGACTGCACCACCCTCTTTTTCCTCTCTCTTTCTCATGGAACTTCTGTTTTAATCAATATTATATTATTGGGCTCTTATCCTTATATCAAGGTTAAAAAGGTTAGTAGATGCAAGATGAACCTCCACCAACTCACCCGGTAAGGGATGGATAATGTACATAGAGTTTCCTCCTGCGTTTCCTTGTGGGCATAGCGGTGGATTGGCTTCCAGTGGGACATACCTGATACAGCTCTACTGAGAACCGACCATGGGGCATCCTTGTAAGGTGCTCGAATATCCTCAAGTGGCTCCCCTTGATTCGATGGAGCTGCAGACATATTCCGAGGCTCTCCTGGATCAAGTTCTTTACTCTATCACGGAGACTAAACTCAGCAACCCTGCTGAGAAACCTCTTTTCTACCACCTGTACTTGCAGCCACACTGCTGCTGCTGACCTGATCTGTTTGTCAATCTCACTCATGAATAAGATCCCGAAGTACTTAAACTACTCCAGAAAGGGCAAGGTCTCTTTACACACCTGAAGGGAGCATCCCACTCTTTTCCGGTAGAAAACCATGGTCTCAGACTTGGAGGTGTGTGATGGAAGTCTGCTTTGGATGTAGGCTCAACACCTGCGAGTTGAAGTCTAGGGGTCAGGTGCAATGCCAGTTGAGCAGCAGGCATGTGATGGACAGTCTTAGATGGACTAAAGGACATAAAGTCATACATTTAATCAGAAGTGGTTAGTTTAAGGCTCCTGAGTGGGGCAGCAGAGAAATGTTCATCCTGTCATCAGGAGATCACAAGTAGAAATCCCAATGATGCTACCGCCATTCTTGGCTAGGAGTCAAGAAGGATAGCATAGTCTCTGTCCCCTGTCAATCACAGCAACATTAGCCAATCACAGGTGTCTGTGAGCTTATGTATGCGGAAGAGGGCAGATTGGGCTTTCTTTCGAGTGTGTTACTCTGCTCTGTGACACTGCATGGGCCAAGGATTCAAAATATGTTGAGATTGCCTTCACCTTTCTCAGAGGAAGCATATATTTGCCTTCACCCTTCCAGCTGGTAGTTGTCGAGTGATAGGGAATGGTTAGCTAGTGGGTGGGAATTAGCAAGATAAATTGGGGAGAACATGTGGGAAAAATAAAACAGAAGTGACTAGATTACTTAGAATATCAAATGGCTGACATGACAATGAATGACAAAAATGACAAACGAATATCTGTCTTGGATACTGGTTATGTAAGAAACCTCCCCCAGTTTTTTCCTTTTTTTTTTCTTAAAGTGAAGTTTAATGTGTTTGCTTCAAATCCTTTAATCCTAAAGGAGTGCAAACTTTTGCACTCAACCATATATATTCAGCACAGATGCCAATTCTAGAGATGGAGATAAATTGCAAAATAGCAGAAAACTGTTTCCCTAAAAACATGTTCGATATGGTTTGTTTTTGCTTACTTGATTTCCATAGTGACGCCCCGCCCATTACCACACCCATAAAACACCACACACAGCCGCATGGCATGTGGTGACAAAATTTTGCACCAGTACACCTTGTGTAAAGAGTTTATTCATTATACTTTACTATATTTTCTGAGATCTGCTTAAAAAGAAACACCAAAAAAAAAAAAGAAGTAAAATTACATCGTTCTGCTTCTTTTTCACCTTACAACAAACAGTGGTTCTTAAGTGACAGTATGCAAGGATGTGGCAGCCGGTTTCCTGGTGTCAGCCCAACAAACAAACAGCGGCGAGCAATCCCTAACCTTTGTTCAAAGGGCCCATCTAATCTGTTTCCACTTTTCTTAATTAGGAGAGCGGGGAGATTTTTAACGCACGCAGTGATAATGGAAAAAGCGCTCGCAGGTGCTAATTAAAAAGGGAAACGAGGAACGCCAGCCACCTACTTTATTTGGGGTGAACTTATGAAGTCTATACGGTTCGCTTTCTATATTCTCACCCTAATATTCGTACTGAAATAAAGTGCTAATAGAGACTGAACTGTTGCAAATTAAAAGAAGAAAAGCAGGTGAATGAGAAAAGTAGATGAAAGGCGACAGAGTGGGCGACACACAAGGACGATATTGAATTTATATTTTTTTTTATTCACAAAACGTCAGAACGTTGTGAGAGGAAATAATCTATGGCTAATAATAAGCAAGTTAAAAAAAAGAAAAAATGTATAATCACTGGTATGGTGAAGTTTTCTGAGAAGACACATTTATTGAACATTTATGGAAGGAATCTCCAGCGTCAGCGCTTTGTAACAGTCTTCGCCACTGGGAAGCCTTCAGGACAGAGAACATTGTGTTTTACGGTAACAAGACAAGCTGCGTTTTCTTTTTTTATAAACGGCAGAAAGAAAGAGAAAAACAGAGGCTGGCGAGAGAACGACTGTTTATAGTTGCTATAACGAAAGTGATAACAGGAACTAAGTTGTTTCGCAGACATTCCACAACGTCTATAAATGGATAGAAAGTTCGAAGTGGCATTCCTTTTAATAAATAAGAATTGTAATCGTTGGGAAATTGCTGTGGTATAAGACAAATAAAACGCTTCAAAATGTGCTGTGATAGAAATAATAATCATAAAAAACCATTGTAATACTTTAGAGAATAAAAATGACAAAAAAAACTTTGTTCATCAACATGCTCTATTTTATGCCATCACTGAACTAATGGACACGTTTGTGAGATTTGTTTTTATCCACCATCTTTGTTGGCGTTAGGAGTCAGACATGTTGTGGCTACTGGACTGCGTTGTGACTGTTAGGAGAAACTTTGTCTGGATGGTAATGCAACTTAAACACAACTTAAACCTTTATGAAATCTCGAAAGAGTTAAAGAAGTATTTCTCCATTGTTTTTTCTCCCCGATAAACTACTGAAGGTTAAGAGTCTGAAAACTGAAAACCATGATATGGGATTGTACAGTTATCATAACAGTGGATGTTTCATACTCTCCCGTCCCCTTGACCGAAATGGAAACAGATAAGTGTGTGTTTGATCGCAGTGCTGTTGTAAGTGACGTAGTGCAGCATGTGGGTGAAGGGCTTCAGGAGATTACAGTCCCGAACTGTCTGGGAATAAATCACTATCACACTCAAAGGCCCACAGGCTTGCACGTTTATCAGGGAGTTTTAAAATGATGTGAGGGTGCAGGAAATAGTGAGTAATACAAGACTGTAGATCACACACACACACACACACACACACACACACACACAGATATATATATATATATATATATATATATATATATATATATATATATATATATATAAAACCCCTTTGAGAAACAGGCGTCAGCTCGGTCTCATGTTGACAGTGTACATACAGTCTCTGATCACCACCCACTTGTCTCACACACACACACACACACACACACACACACACACACACACACACACACACGCACATGAGCTAGGCTATACACTACAATTCATATCAGTAGATAAACTTTAAAATGTCTTAACATTTATTTTGTTCATGAAGTTAATATTTTCAGACTTTCTAAATTTCTTACTTTCTAAAAGTCATACTTTTATTCATGACGATTTCTTTATTTTTTGCAAGATGTCTGAATGTCCTGATAAGCAAAATTATTTTTAGGATTGCATTCCAAGTAAATACACTGCCTTCACTTTCTGCTTCTTTAATCACTCAAAAGTTTTTGAACTTTGATTTTTTTTTAAATATATATTTTAGCAGAGTTTTTCTCACTACTGAGAAATTAAATAAAAAAAAAAAAACATGTGGTAAACATTTATGGAAGGAGTCTCCAGTGTCAGTAGTTTGTAAAGCAGAGGTAAAGCTGTAACTTTAAGTTTTGTAACAAGGGAAAGTTGTGAGTTGAAGGAATGAATGGCTCACCTGCTATAATGGAAGTTATAACTTACAGATGTTACTCAGCGTTAAATGTTAGCAGAAACTGATAAAAAGTAGGACGTGTCATTCTTTAATAAATATTAATTGTCAACAGCAGATTTCTGTGATATAAGAGGAATAAAACACTTAGGGATGTGCTGTTATAGTGTGTTTAGTGTTTAGTGTGGTAACAGTTAATCTGCTTTGTGTTGTTTATTTTCTTATAACAGCACACCCTGAAATGATTTAATCCTTACATAAAACACACTCTTAGAGAACAGACCCCTTCATGTGTGTTTCTTTGGGTAGTTAAGGGTTCTATATAGCAGGAACTGTTTTTAATGTTCTACATTTACTCATTCTGCTTGTTTTTGATATTTAGAGACATTCTGTTTGAGTCAGACTGTATTAGTAGCAAACAGACCATAAGGGCTCAACTAATGCAAGGTCAAGTTAAGTTTTCCTGAATATTCTGAACTGATTTTTCCATTCTTGCCCCAGATGCCACTTTTGTACAGCCAATTATTCAGTAATGATGCAATACAATTCTCCAGTGTGACAAAGAGATCTAGCAAAGATGTGGCTGATGGTGTCTGGCTCTGACGTGTGTTTTGAGCACACACACACACACCGGTCTGCCTTGTTGCCGTGCATGAGCTAAAGCAGCAGAAGCGGTGGATGACGCCAGCCCTCTGCCATGCACTTCTCCCCCCCATTAAAAGAGCCACTTGTATGGGCAGTGTGTGGTCCGCCTCTCAGGGACGCCAGCGGATGAAGGAAATAAATTAGCTTTCTTGACCTTGGCCCGAGTTTTCTTTTCTCTCCCGGCCCTCTCCACCTCCTCCTCCTCCTTCTCCTCCTCTCTTCCTGGTGGACTTCAAAGGTCAGCCGGATGACAAAACTCCGCTGTTGACTGAGCGCTATTCAAATCGTCGACCAAGCAGTGACTCTGATTGTAGTTTTATCCTGTAGTTTAGGATTCAAATCCGCATTACAGGAAGAAAGTAGTGTTTTATTTTTTCAGTGTGTTCCTCTGAATATGATTTTTTTTTCATAGCTTGCGTGATGTAAAGTGATGTAAATCAGACAGGTGGCTCTGACAATAGGTGCTTCAAAGAAGACAGTAAAGTGTGTTTGCCTACATGTTACACTTTAAACACACTGTGCTCTCTCATGCTTCCATGGCGCTTCTACTAGGAATGTCTTGTAACACAAGAAGAAGAAGCAAAGGCATGTAGTCTATTCTATAGAATGTACACTTCTCATTCGCTTTTTGTCCTTCTCCTTTCTCACCAAAGCAATTCCATTTTCCCAGACATCACATCCCTATTTATAAACTTTGATATTCTAAAAACAGCTCACTCAATTATAAATAACTCTTAACACCAAAGACAAATCCAGTTCAAAATTCTCAAACTATACGAATTCTCTGTTCTGATTGGTCAGAAGGTCTACAATTTTCTACAACAGTAGCTCTGATAGTAAAAATCCAGCTGTAAGGCAAATCACATGCTTATAATAATGTGCTTATTCTAATATACTATAGTTTCCATAGTAACCATAGCAAATTCGTAGTGATTTGGATGCTCCACATAATCTAATCTAATAATAAACAAATTATAAACATATTTAACAAATCAAAATGCATAATCATTGAAATGGTGAAGATGCCTGTGTAACATTTCTGGAAGGAGTCTCCAGTGTCAGTGCTTTGTAACGGTCAGAGGTTAAGCTGTAAGCTTTTTGACATCTTTAGGACAGTTGAGTTTGTACTTTGTGGTTCCTCTGGCTTATTTTCTTCAAGAGACAGACAAAAAAAAGAGACTGGTAAGGGAACTAACTTGGTTTGCAGACATTCCACAACATTAAATGTAAATATAAATGGATAAAAAGTAAAACATGTCCTGGTTTTTAATAAATAAAATATTGTAAGCTTTGGCAAATTGCTGTGATATTAGAGAAATAAAACACTTCAGGATGTGCTGTTATATGAAAATAATTAACTTCAGGGTGGCAACAATAACTCTGCTTCACATCTGGCAGCATTACATCATTATATGGTTGAATATGTTTCCTGTAACAGCATGTCCCGAAGACTTTATTCCTTAGAATACACCCTCCTAGAGAAAGGCTCTACTTGGAAGCCTTTCTGATAGGAAAACTGTAATTAATCTTTAATTATTTGCTCATTATGTACATTCATAACTATGATATACTGATATATGTGCTGTACATATTCCTGAAATTAATGAATTGCTGAGTCATGCTGAAAAAAACAAACAAAAAAAACAAAAACGTTTAAGAACTTTTGCCATCTGTATTATTCGAGATACGATCAGAGCAGAGGTAGAAGGTTATGTTCTGCTGATCACACTCTTCTAAAGTTCCCTCTTCCCCAAAAAACACTGCCACACACACTACAGTCGAGACATACAGACGAACGTCCCACTTAAGCCTTCACATCAAAATGATAATCATAACTAATGGGCCTTCAGGCGCAGAGGAGGAGAGCTTGTTTGAAACTCCTGGGAGGCCCGGCGCTTGGGGTATTAGTGAGCCAACGCTTCACTGAAGCAGGTAATAAATTGGCCCATGACCACAAGCAGTCATAATCATAACAGGAAAAGTTGCATTGTGGGAACCACAGTGACTATTTATATCATAATCACATGTTTGGAAGATTGGGAGTAAACAGCGAATTAGTGGTAATCTCCAGGAAAAGGAACGCACCAAAGTGGCTTGAAAAAGCACCAAATTCGAGCTGAACCAAGATTTACTGTACGTAGTTAAGCTTATCTTTAATGTCTGAGATGATTTGCACTTTAAAATGTGCAGAAATGTGAGTCAGAGGCACGTTTCCTCCCAAACAAGGGCAAATTATGGGATTTGAACGGTTGAGACTTCATGACTAACAGTGAGTGTGACTGCTGCTATGCCTCAGGAAGTTATTGCTTTGTTTTCAACCACACAGGAGAATAAAACAAAAGCAGTAAGTAAAGTGAGTACATTTGACTTGTGTTATAAAAATGCAACAAAAATAAACATCTGAGATATGATTATACGAGTTCCTCATTCAGAAGCAGGCTGTCTAAAACTGTCCTCTGTCTACTTTCAGTCTGACCAAGCAATGGCCTCCCTGAGCCGTACAGTATGCAAGGAATAAAACACGACTTTCCACAGCTGAATATTTTCTATAACAGCATGTCCTGAAGTGGTTTATTCGTCTTATACCACAGCGCTTTGCCAAAGATTACAAATTTGTGCGTATGAGAACAACATTATACTTTTTTATCCATTTATAGATACAACTGATGCTGTGGAACGTCAGGCGAGACAAGTTCCTGTTATCACTTACGCTATAGCACCTATAAACAGTTGTCCTCTAACCAGCTTCTCTTTTTTTCTCTCTCAGAGTTAATAAGACAAAAGAATGCAACCTGTCTTGTTCCCAAGAAAACCGAAAGCACAAAATTCTCTGTCCTGAACTTTCCCATGGTGGAAATCTAACTGACTGTTACAGAGCACTGATATTGGAGACTCCAAAAAGGTTAGAAGATCTCTTTACGGAAAACTTCACCATATCAACAATTCCGCTGTCTTGAAGACTCTGCCGTGTTGGAAAACTTAAAGTTCCAGGTTAACCACTGACTGTTACAAACACTGACACTGGAGACTCCTTCCATAAATGATATCATATCACATCATATCACATCATATCACATCATATCATATCAAAAATTATACATTTTTTATCAAATTTACAGGGTGTCCACTGTGTAGATTGTTACTATAGAAATGGTAAAGTATTAGTAATACATGTGCATTCATATAAACCTATGATTTGAATTACAGACAGAACTACTCAGACCTGCTGTTATAGAATATTAATCAACAAGTTCTGACCAATCAGAATCAAACTGTGTACAAATATTTTATCACAGACTTTAAAAAACTTTTAAAGAAAAAAAAAACAAACTTTAAACCAGCATGGAAGCCCTGAACCACAAGGTGTGTAAAATTGTTTTGAAGTGCTTTGTTGTTATTTTGACCTAATAATTACATTATTTTGACTTAATATCTCATTATTTTGATTAAATAATGTTATTTTTACTTAATATCTTGTTATTCTGACTGCTTCACTTATTATTTCAAGATATTATCTGACTACGTCGACTGCTTCACTCATTATTTCATGATAATTTATTGTTATTTTGATGGAATAACTCGTTATTTCCAGATATTATCTTGTTATTTTGATGGAATCACTCATTATTTCAAGATATTATCTCAGTATTTCGACTCAATCACTCATTATTTCAAGATACTATTATTATTTTGGCTGAAAGACTTGTTCAAGATAATATCTCGTTATTTTCAGTGGTTAACTTCTTATTTCAAGATATGTTAATTGAATAACTCATTATTTCAAGATATACATTGTTATTTCAACTCAATAACCTATTGAAATATATCTGTATTTGACGGAAGAACTCATTAGCTCAAGATGTTATCTCATTATTTTGACTGAATAACTCATTATTTCAAGATGTATCAGTTTTTTCTAACTGCATAGCTAACGTTATTTCAAGAAATTATCTATTATTTCATTATTTCGAATGCTTAACTCATATCATCTCATTATTTCAATTGAAGAACTCTTCATTTCAAGATATTATTTCATTATTTCAAGATATTATGTCATTATTTTGACTGATTATTTCATTAATATTCGACTGCGTAACTCAATTTCATAGATATCATCTCGTCATGATTAATTGAAGAACTTATTTCACAATATTATTCCATTATTTCAAGTTATCTTCTTATTATTTTCATCGCTTAACTCATAAATTCAAGATATCTCATTACGTCAGCTGAAAAACTCCAGATATTATCTTGTTACTACAATGAATAACTCAGTTCCAGATATTATTTCATTATTTTGACCGAATAACTCGTTATTTCAAAATATTGTCTTGACAGAATAATTCCTTTCAAGATATCTCATTATTTCGTTTCAATAACTTGTTATTAAGAAAGTGAAAACTCACTATTAGAATATTTGTTTCTTTAGCAAAAAAAAAAAAAAAACAATTTCCATGCATCAGTGTCTATGGGTATAGTTGTTAATGATTACCCACTACACAGTTCCTAGCTCTGCCTGTTCCTGCTTAGCCCTTCACATTGAGCATTTCTTTGCTCAGGAATGAGGAACTAAGCTCACACACACAAACACACACACACACACACACCCACCCAATAAGTGCCACCGGTCCTGGTGCCATATGTGTTTAGTGCGTTCATGTCGGCTAAGCTGCTACAGATGGAGATGCAGGGGTTAAGTCAGGACATTCTGCCACACACAAACACACACACACACACACACATTGTGCCACACACACGTTGCCTGCTGTGAGTGTGATCGCACCGTCTGCTTCGTGGGAATTTGTGTGTGTGTGTGTGTGTGGGGGGGGGGGGGTTGCTTTAATCAGTATCAGCATTCCCAATATACAATCTTAGATAAATAGGTTCTTTAAGGGTTCTTTGGATAGATTAAGTTCCTAGTTTCCCCAAAAAGGGTTCTACCTGGAACCTTTTTTTTTATAGGGAAACCTTTGTTTGTAGGGTTCTACATAGAACCTTCAAGGGTTCCCTGAAAAACTTGCTATGCTTCTTTAGCCTTTCTTTTTTTTTCACCCTTTAACCATTTTGCCATACTCATTTATAGGGTTCTGAAGCTTTCTTCGGTTCATTCCTCCTGAAGAAAGCCTTAAACCTTCTATGTAAAGGTTCTGTGTAGAACCCTTCAAGTGTTCTTCAAGGTTTCTTAGGATACATAAGGGTTCTTAGCTTTCTAAAGAGGTTCTAAATAGGTCATCTTATGAATAGTAAATACTCAGTTCTAGGGATCTACATAGAAACTCTAAGCGCTTTCGCACAGGGATTAATGAAAGCACCCTTTTATGGTTCTAGATTCAATCTTTTTTTTTTTTTTAATAATGTACAATAAAAAAATGGAAAGTAAATGCACGCTCCTCTATCTTTAGCATCTGGAAGCATTTTTTAAATTTCCTCTAAGGGAAGCCTTAAAGGTACTATGCAGAACCCTACAACAGAGCGTTTTCAACACATGTAGAAAAATGAGACCATTCTTCATGGTTTCTTTAAACTCTTAATATCATATTATTAATATAATTCTAACTATTATTATTATAATGAGCTTTGAGTAAAGGTGGATGTTCTAGCACTAAAAGTCACAGCGAAATCTATCTCACTGTTGCACCACTGAAAATCTCATTTCTCCATTTCAACACCAAATTTCATCTCATGTTTTCAAAACCACATTATCAAATCGAAACATTGTTTATAGATACACTTAATCTTGCGGAACGCGGAACAGGTTAGTTCCTGTTATCGTTTATGCTATGGTATAGCAGCTACAATCATTCCCTCACCAGCCTCTCTCTCTTTCGTCTCTCTTGTAGTTAATAAAACAAACAAAAAACCCCCTCTTGTCATGTGGTCATTTAACCACAACGCTTAAACTCCTGAAGACTTTCCTGTGGCGGAAAACGTTCTGATTGTTACGCGACACTCACACTGGAGACTCCTTCCTTACAGAAAACTTCACCATATCACTGATTAAACATTTTCTTTGTTAAATAACAACACGTTTTTTAATCCAGTCGTACATTATGTGGCCACACAAGCCGTTCCACAACATTATATAAAAATATAAATGGATGAAACGTATGATGTGTCAATGTGTAATGTAAAAAAAATAATAATTGTTGAAAAACTGTGATATAAGAAGGAATAAAACAAGTGCTGTTATAGGGAAATAATCAAGTTCTGGGTGGTAGCTCTTTCATCACACCACCACATTGCCGATTATTTATTATTTTTCTTTCACAGCACACCGCCTAGATACTTAAGTCAGGAACATAAGGGTATCAAGAGGCATAAAACAGCCTTATCATTTTTTTTAGACAACTATAAATGAACAGATTCTCATTTTGAGGTTTTGCAGAAGATACTGTTTGGGGGAAAAACAGCATGGAAAACACAATAGAGTCAATGAGCACTCCAGAGCACTAAAGCGCAAGCGATTAAAAATAAAGGCCTGCGCTGCGGCAGCATCTCTAAACGAATTACCTGGAGATTGCACGTTGCGGCGCTTTTGCGGGGGTATTCAGTTTTAATTAGTGTTTTGGAGACATCTTTTATCAGACTGTCACTAACCCCTCACTCGCATGCAGCCAAGAGCTCTCACTCACTCTCTCATTTTCTCTCTCGAACACTGTGATGCGACTCCACTTCTCTCCGCTGTTTTGACACCGCGTGGCCCTATTTTTTTTCTTTCACAGCGAAGTGTGTGTGAGACGTTTCACTCTGAAATCTCTCGTTGTAATCTCTCATGGTTTGTACATGAAGAGTAGAAATGAGTCTAATGGATATGGGCTTGTAAACAGAGTTTTTCAAGTCAATTGCAGATGAAATGTCTAATACAGTAAAAATCTGCTTCAATGCACGATCAGTGCATGGAAGTCTAATACGAGTATGATGTGAAAATAAAAATGTGAAAATAACATTAGCAGTGCATGTACAGTCAATTAGACCTGACTCAAGGGATTATTTTTACGATGTGTGACCTTTTATGATCTATCCGGTTTTGTTGAGAATGTACCCATGGTAGCCTCAGATTCCTGTTCTTGTTCAGGAATGGAACCTGATATGGTCTTCTACTTGTTGTAGCCATTCACATTTAACGTGTTGTGCATTCTGAGATGCTTTTCTGCTCACCACACTTGTAAAACATGCTTATTTGAATTACCATAGACTTCCTCAAACCAGCTCAAACCAGTCTTGCTGTTTTCCTATGGACTCTCTCACCAACAAGGCGTTTCAGCCCAAAGAACTGCTGCATGCTGGATGTTTTTTGTTTTACGCACCATTCTGTGTAGACGGAGATCTTCTGAAAAGATTAAACCAGTCCATATGGCACCAAACAACCATGTCACTGAGATCACATTTTTTCCCCCCCATTCTGACTGATGAAACTGTTGACCTGTATCTGCATGATTTTATGCATTGCGCTGCTGCCACACGATTGGCTGATATATATAAAGAGAACATTTCACCTCTGGTTGGGCTGAAGGGCTTAACCCCCCCCTTTACAAACACACACACACACACACACACACACACCCTCCTCCATTGTTAGTCACCTTGTTTACTGGCCGGAGCAGACCTGCCGTACTGGACATCATGTGAAACCACACGCGACAGGATGCAATAAGCTGGAGAATAGCACCAATCTGGAGGAAAGTTCTCCACCCGAACTCTCTGTCTTCTTATCCTGGGTAGAAAATAAAAAAATCAATACAGGCTCCCAGGGCTTGATAAAAGCGGCGGACAGCGAGAGCGGTCGTGCTGGATATAGTAAATTAAAGTGATCAAAATTTTCCAGTCGATTCGGCCCACAGCCTACATAAACTAACAAGGCTGTCTCCACAACTGCCCGTCATCCTCTCTCTCTCCCTCTCTCCCTCTATTTCAATCTTCTCTTCTCTACACCTCAATTGCCTGCTCTCCTTCTAACCCTATGCTTTTATTTTATAACTTCTTTGTTCCTGCCAGAGTTTAGAGGAGCACTGAAGTGTTAGCCTTAACTCATCAAGTGCACTTGATTTGTACATACTATACACAGGTCTCTAAACAGTATTCTTACATGTGATGTGTTTAAATTTGTTTTTGTTTTGTTTTTTTAGAATGTGGAAAACGTTATTTTCAAGAATGTATTTCTTTTCAAAGAAATTAGACAATCTTTTATACTTTTCGGGAATTCTGATACTAAAGCACTTATTTGAAATACATTGCATTCAAGTTTACACCATAGCACTGTTGCTGAATTCTCGGTTCTGATTGGTCAGATGGTGTTGATTATTTTTCTATAACATCAGCTCTGACCTGGTATCACATGTTTATATTGATGCACTCGTTCTATCACGTTATCATTTCGGTAGTAGGGGACTTGTATGGTAGAATCGCTACATAAACTAATAAAAAAAAAAAAGTGTAATCATTGATATGGGGAAGTTTTCTGTAAGAAGATGTTTAGCATTCTTGGAAGGAGTCTCCGGTGTCAGTGCTTTGTTACAGTCTACAGCTTTACCTAAAGTTACGTTTTCTGCCGTGGGAAAGAAACGCTGGTGAGGGAGCGCCTGTTTCTAGCCGTTACAACATAAGTGATACCAAGAGCTAACTTGCTTCATGGACGTTCCACAACATTATATGTAACTATAAATGGATACAAAGCACAGAATTTTGTTTTTTTCTATTAAAAAAATGGTCAAAGTTGGCAAATTGTAGTCATATAAGAAAACAACCTGGGTGGTAACAGTAACTCCACTTCACGTGGGGTGCCATCACACCACCTCGTCATCGATCATTTTCCTATACCAGCTGTATTCGTTATTTAAAATGTTATTTGCAGACAAAAGGCTGATTTTTTATACATTTTTAAGCTAAAACACACCCTCAAATTCTAATCACCCGAAACTGATATCACCATCAAAAACCGCAGATTTTGTCTAATTAAAATACTGGGCTACAGTAACACAGAAGACAGGTGACTCATCGCACTGCCATTCACCCCTCATATCACTTAGCCAGGATTAGCCAAGGGATTGTCAAACGAGATTACTTCCTGTCTGAGATGAGCTTACACGCTGATGTTTCCACCATGAACAAGTCACATCAAGTCATTAGGACTAATGTCTCAAGTGACTCTCATGAATTCTTTTGTGGTTTCTGAAACATCATCTGATCATGTATGGTGATGTGTGTGGAAGTATAGCCATGTATATCGATATGTAATGACATTTTTTACGAATCACAATTCAATAATTAATTTACAACATTAATAACAATTCACCTGACCTAGTTTATATTAAATGTTGTGATTATGGCTAAGCTTAGTAGCAGGGGTAGTGTTTGTACCTTTTCTTGGATCAAACTGAATTATATTCAACCAATTATTTAATTTTGTATTCCAGATATCATATCTGTAAAAAAAAAAAATGTGTATGCCTTCTCAAGTGTGACTCATTCTTGCATTTAGTTTGCTCTTACATCTTAATTTATTGGATTATAGATTACTATTTTCTGCATCTGGAGCGTTTTAGCAGTTTGGAGCTGCAGCATTTGTTACATTTGTACAAGCCACTTCACGACATAACATTGCAAACAATTACAAATGGGGCTACTTTTGGAATAAGGTTGCAGGTGGAAAAAAGCAAGTCCATGTGTGATGTTTTCACAAGCTTTTTTTTTTTTTTTTTTTTTTTTTTTAATATAGTAAAGAAAGCCAGTAATCCAGTCAATTTTGGTCAACATAGGCTATAGCAATACAAAGGGAAAGAGTAAGTGCAGACAGTAGACAGTGTATCTACGATGTACAGAATCATTTCTATTCTAAATTATATAGCAAAGATTGGGAGAGGGAAATAAGTGGTTAATAGCTGGACCGGGCAATGATAAAAACGGTGTACTGCAAATACTGCAGATTAGAAATGCGCGTGTACCATGGTGAACTTGTTTCACAGACTGAGAAAAAGAAGAAAACTGTGTCTCTCTTGATGTTTTGGGCTAGTTTCGGGTCTTTTTGTATGTTTTTGAGATGTAGTTGGGCTGGACATTTTGCTGATACCTGGCAAACCTGAAAAGATCCTCAAGTTATACAGCAATAGCTGTATATGTGATCATCTACACTATGACTAATGTTTAACAAGTTATTACAAGTTATCACTTATGTTATAGAAGCTACAAACAGCCCTTCTTTCACTTTCTCTTGAGAAGGCGAATTTGGTGAATATGGCTAGCTGATGTTTGGGATGGATCAGAGTTTGACCGTCCCCCAGGTGGGTGTGAAGAAGAGGAAGGAGGAGACTCAGTGGCCGAGGACGGGCCTGTGCTACATGTCAGTCATGACCTAATAGCCAGCTGACCTCTGTGGGGTCAGACAGCCTTGAGAGGCTTAAAGACAGCAGAAACCCTGAACACTGCTTAACACAGCAGCCACACACAGACACACTCACACACACACACACACACACACACACACACACACACAGAGAGAGAGAGAGAGAGAAACAGAAGCCTCCCAAGTCTCAACACTCAGCATTGACTTTTCAGTCCCACACCTCTGTTCACCGCAAAGGAAAACAGATATGAAGAAGACAGAGAGACAGAGAGAGAGAGAGAGAGAGACCAGTATTTTGCTGTGTAAATGCTTTCGATTGATCCTGTAAATGGCCAGGGATGACACTAAATATGCAATCTATAATAACTCAAACTGCTGATCAATAATCACAAAAGCTCCCTTTCACACATCTGGAGCCACTGCTTCCTTTTCTTCTTCTCCTTCTTTTTTTTTACCTTTTCTTCTTCTTTTCATCTCTGCCTTCCTCTTCCTTTTATTTTTCCTTTTCTTTTTTGCTGCCTTCTTCTTCATCTTGCTGCTCCTGTTGTTGTTGTTGTTCTTCTTCTTCTTCTTCTTGTGATTTAACAGTGATTTAACTGTTAAAACCTTAAGAAAGATTGAACCTTGTGTTCTGTTCAGGTCCAACTTTTTAGTAAAGTTTCTGACTAAACGTGAAAATCATTTTCGGCTCAGACGATCTAATAAACAAATAGAAAAATCTGGTTTATATTACAGATATGATGTTAAGAGAACTTTGAACTGAGAGTAATGAGGTCAAATAAAGCATTCAGTTTACACTCCTACTTGCAATCAGTCAATTTAATATTTTAATTTTTTTTTATCTGAAAAAATTCATTCATTATATGAAAACATTAACATTCATGTAATTAAATTTTTTACACTAAAGTAATTATATACAGTCAGGTCCGAAAGTATTTGGACAATGACAGAATTTTTGTGATTTTGCCTTTATACACCACCACAATGGATTTGAAATAAAACAATCAAGATGTGATGGAAGTGTAGACTTTCAGCTTTATTTTAAGAGGTTCCACAAAAATATGGCATTTACCATTTAGGAATTACAGCCATTTTCAGCAAAGTACCTCCATTTTCAGGGGCTCAAAGGTATTTGGATAATTGACTGACAAGAAGTTAATTGACCAGGTGTGGTCCATTGCCTCGTTACTTCAAGACAAATGAAGCAGATAAAAGGTCTGGAGTTGATATCAGGTATTGAGTTGGCATTTGGCAGCTGTTCGACTGGAGCTACCAATATGAAGTCCAACGAGATCTCAATGCAAGTGAAGGAGGCCATCATTAGGCTGAAAAAACAACATAAATCTATAAGAGAGATAGCAAAAACCTTAGGTGTAGACAAATCAACAGTTGGGTACATTCTTAAAAAGAAAGAAAGCACTGGTGAGCTCAACAACATTGAAAGGCCTGGAAGACCATGGAAGACAACTAAAGTGGATGATCGTGGAATCCTTTCCTTGGTGAAGAAAAACCCCTTCACAACATCAACAGAAGTCAAGAATACTGTGGAGAAGGTAGGCGTATCATTGTCAAAATCTATAATCAAGAGACGCCTTCATGAATGCAAATACAGAAGGTTTTGTGGAGGAGGTGTTATGGCATGGGCATGTATGGCTGCCAATGGAACGGGCTCACTGGTGTTTATTGATGATGTGACTATACTCTCTGCTCACATTCAGCCAAAGTCCACAGTGCAGGTGGATAACGACCCTAAACATACTGCGAAAGCAACTCAAGACTTTTTGAAGGCAAAGAAATGGAATATTCTTCAATGGCCAAGTCAGTTGCCTGATCTCAACCCAATAGAGCTGCTTTTCACTTACTGAAGACAAGACTGAAGGCAGAAAAACCCACAAACAAGCAGCAACTGAAGGTGGCTGCAGTGAAGGTCTGGCAAAGCATCTCCAGGGAGGAAACTCAGCGGAAACTTGGTGATGTCCATGGGCTCCAGACTTCAGGCAGTCACTGACTGCAAAGGATTTTCATCAGAGTATTAAAATTATGGTTATATTCACAATTGTCACTTTATTTATCTATCTATCTATCTATCTATCTATCTATCTATCTATCTATCTGTCTGTCTGTCTGTCTGTCTGTCTATCTATTTTAAATACACATAATAATAATATTATTTGTATCATTATGAAAAAATATATATCAAATTTTTCATTCTTTATATTTCAATTTTATATTACATTTTATTATATTCTAATTATTTTCATTTAGACAGTTAAAGAACTCATGGTAAATATTTATTTATTTTTTATTTATTCCACCAACCACATTTCTGTGCATTTGAACTTTATTTATTAACCATATTTAAAACATCCAGTCCAATCTTATTTGCTGATTTACATAGTCATACTACAACCTATTATCTTTGCACGACTGTGCAATTTCACCTTGCTTTTCATACATTTTAGTCACTCTAATGAAAAAAAAACTGACTTAATGAAAAATTCATACAAATTCAGTGATAATGGTTGGATTTTGTTTGCTTTTGTGCTAAAGAAGTCATAAGAAAAGGTAATAAATCCACTAAAAATCACCCCTAAACCCCAAACCCTTAAACTCTAACTTTAACTGTAATTAACATTTTAGAGTGTGCAAATTAGCAATTACCTTATATTATTATTATTATTATTATTATTATTATTATTTGCTCATACAAAAAGTTCCATTTTAAGACCAGGAAGTAAAATGTACCATTTTGTACGTGTGTGCACAGTTAATGTCCCACATTTAATCACAGCCCGACCCCAGACTGATCTCTGACAGATATGAGGAGCAGCTTTAGCATGCTAACACTCCTTTTTATCCCCTTATTTATTTCTCCCGTCCTCTTTTATCAGTGCTAATATTTCTTCCTGGTTAAAGTGACCCTTCCGTCCCCCTTCGCTGAACATCAGTCCCAATCTAAATACTAAATATTGATTGATACGTTATCAGTGGCTAGCAGGTGGTCCGTGGCCTATTGATCCACCCAATGATTTATGATCATATTTAAGAAAAATCATTTCGTGTGATTATACGAGGTAATGGGCTTTTAGTAAGGGCTGTAATTCTTTTTTTGTGTGTGTATCAGCTTTTGGATGGAGTGATTCCTCACACTGCTGGGAGAGACTGCAGATGTGCTGCATGGCATGGCATTGTGGATGAGAAGCTAGTGTGCTAAAAGCTAAAAAGTGTCTCCAAAATCTCCTAAGGGAGTTGTTTATTTCTAACAAATAAGATCCAGAAATCTTGGCTTGAAACAATAGTCAAAACTCTTAGCTAGTTAGCTATGATGTACCTGTTTAATGCTAATTTGCAGCTAGCACACTATTTTTTTGGTTGATTAGTTTTTTTTAGCTGATTAGTGATCATCATGTACTGTATAATTACACTTCACATAAATCATAACAGGGACAAATGTTTCAGATAACGTAACTTGTTTTTTTGTTTCAATAGCAAGATAATTATGCTTAACAAACATCAAATAGACATACAGTTAGCATTATTAACACACATACAATTTTGCCTGATCATAAATCTACTCACGGACACTAAACTGAGAACTGTTTCAGCATAATGTGGTTAATTTTTTAACATTTGTAAAACTACGTCCATTTTCTGTGTTCCTCTGTTGGATGCTTTTTGCTGACAAAATGGCTGACGTTCTACTACTAGCACTAATCAAACTGTACTGAATTGTAGTTAGCATTTTTGTTCCATGAAAAAATGGATGAGTAGTTGAGTTCATAAAAATAAGATCCAGAAATCATAAAAGAGCATGTGGTTTTAGACAATCGCTAAATAATAGTTAAAATTTGAGCCACTCTGGTTAGCTATGATAGCCACTTTAATGCTAATTACCTTGTTAGCAACTAGCACACTATTTATATCTGGTTAGTGATTATCATACATAATAACAAAACTATGTTTCAGATGAAGCATCAATTCACTCAGATAAAGTCCTGAACAGAGACAAATGTTATTTCACATAATGTCACTAGCTATATATAGAGATATAGCTATATATATATTTAGAGGTTTTTTTCTTAGCGAAAACACATGTATGTTTGCAGTGTATTATGGGTAAACCCCCAAGACTACACATTTAAAAACACTCAAACGTACTTGAATCATGTCTTATTAGAGCAAATTCTCTGCATTTCTGCTTTGGATGCTTCACAAAATGGCTGACATTCTACTAACAACTCTAACTGGACACCAATTGTACTGAATTGTAGCGTGAGATCAGTGCTTGAAAAAAAAAAAAACGGCTACTCAGATTGCTGCTTTAATCACAACAAAGATTAAGCGACGCTATGAGAGCAATTATTAGCAAACGTCTTGGCCTCATCAAATCAATAAGTTGATGTGTAATCAGGGCCTGGAGAGCTGAGAATGCTGGGACGCATTCCCAGAGACAACATCCTGGCAATCAGAAGCTACCGGGCTGCAATTACCTCTCAGCAAAAGAGGTGCTTTACCTCGAATGCCCTGGCACTGGGCCAGAATCACACACACACACACACACACACACACACACACACACACACACACACACACACACACACACACACTCAGCACCACATGACCTCACATGACATACCTGATTAAACAGCTGTTAGGTCTCTTCACATTTCCGTAAGTTTCTACAAAGAGAATTTATACCTTTATTTATTATTTATTTATACCTCAGTGCTGCTGAATTCTAGTTTCTCACTAATAAGCTGCCTTTTTAGTAACTTAGTAACTTAAAGTGAGAGAGAGAAAAAAAAAAAAGATGATCTAAGTGACAACTTGCTTCGTGGACATTCCACAGCATTACACATAACTATAAATGGATAAAAAGTACAACGTTTTGTTCTATAATAAAACAAATGCAATTGCTGGCAAATTGCTGTTGTATGAGATTAATAAAACATCACAGGATGTACTGTTATTGGAAAATAATCAAGGATGGGATGGTGTGATGCCGCCCAACACCAAACAGACTTACAGTTTCCACTCCAAAGTTGATTATTTTCCAATAAATGCACATCCCGAAGTGTTTGATTCTTCTCATACCACAGCGATTTCTTCTTCTTCTTTCTTCTTTTTTTCCATTTCTTCATTTAAATTGACTTTTAAAATTCCGTAGTTATTTGACATAATATGACCTGCATGACGTGGCATCCAGTATGTATAAGCACTGAAATACTTTCGATATTTAAAAGATGTTGTGTGCACAAATATTTATTAGCTATATCTCATTTCATTCTTTCTTTTCATTTTTCTTATATTTTGCATTCATTTTCTGAAAAAATATGTATATGTAACCGAAACATTCGTGAGCCTTTCTCAAATTATAAATCAATCATTCAATCATAGGTAAGTAAGCAAATTATTATTATTATCAATAATAATAATAATAATAATAAGTATTATTATTATTGTTGTTGTTGTTGTTGTTATTATTATTATTATTATTATTATTATTATTATATGTGAATATTATTGTTCTGCAGTGGTTTTATGGCAAGCAGTTGAAAGTGCACACCCACCCACCCACCCACCCACACACACACACACACACACACAAACACACACATTCATGAATTCAACAAGTCGAGGAACGTGAAAGCTCCTTATGCAAAACATCTTTCGCCAAAACCTGCCGCTCAGTTTTATCATTTTAAAAAGCCTTCTGATTCATACACACCACCTCGCTTTAATTATCCAAAGCTCATTATCATGTAAATTCTTTTTTTCCCATTCTTTTTTTTTTTTTGATGGAGAGCTGTATCTCGTCCACTGCTTTTTCTTTTTTAAATTGGTTTTGTTTTCAATACGCTTTTTTGGCACAGACATAAACTCAGACACATTCAAATAGATATTTGCAAAAATTTCCATATTAAAACCTCCGGTTTTTGAGCAGCGCAGGGGTTTTGTGGGAAGTGTGAAGAGTCTGAAAGCTGGATTTTTTTCCTTTTGTGTAGAACAATTTAAAATTAAAGATAAAAAATATATAATATAAAATTCTTAGAAATTGTAACGTTTCACGACAGGTTGGCTTTAATACCAAAAAAAGAGCACAAAATCAGAAAGGAATGTTATAATGTTATATATTACAATTATTCTCTGCCTCAAAACGGTACACACACACACACACACACACACACAAAATTCATTGGACTGTCTGGAAATTTAACAAACCTCTTGCCTTTTATAATCTTCTTGTGCACATTAAAGCCATATTTCTTTATTTGTATACAGCTGAGTGCCTTCTCTGAGTGCTCTCTTGCCGTTTGAATGAAAAAGTACAAAATTGTATCTCCGATTTTCAGGGTATCTACAAAAACTAGAGTTGCCTGAAGTTAAAAATGAAATGTCTGTGTTTCCTGTAAATGAAATGTCGATGTTTCCTGTAAATGAATTGCCGGTGTTTCCTGTAACAAGACATCAGTCATGTCATGCTTCAGACATGATTTGGAGAAGTCAGTGTATGACCTCTGGATATACATAGTTATGATATATCTACAGCTGCACTGTGTATGTACATATATATATATATATATACCGGCTGCACTTATAAGGTCAAGGAGGCCAAGTATGCAAAGAAATTTATAGAGAATATTGCTATCATATATATGTATATATAGATTGTATATATATATATTGTATATATAGATATGTCCTTTTGGCTTTTCCTTCTGTAGAAACACTTAAAAGGTTCTGTATATAGACCTACGACATACATTTTAAGTAGAACTCCTTCACGAAGTTAGAACCAGTATCCAGAAAAAAGGAACTCCTTGTCTAAGAGTGCACATAAATAGCAATGATGTTCAGCTGGCTTCCGTGAAAAACATGAAGCAGTTGTTGAGCGGACTTTGTGAGGAGGCTTCGCATGCCATGTATTGCACATAGCACGAACAAGCTTGTGATTGATCATTACAAATGAGGTATACCCAAGACAATTCATTCCAAGTATCACATAAATATCACTATTATGCAAAATCCTCAACCCTCGATTTATTTACGATTATCATGTACCACCTTTTTTCTTTGTAAACATGGAACAAAATTAGTATTTCCAGTAAATTCACGGGCTTCTTCCTGCAGTCGTGGAAACTGTCCTAAAATTTAAATGGTGCTTTGACTCTCGAGTGACGTAACACAAAAGTGTTCAGACTATTGCCAGGAGATCTTGAGTTCGATTCTTGATGATTCTACATGCAATCATGGCCGAGCAAAGCTTGGTGGTACAGATGGCATTGCTCGCTCTGCTGTCAATCACAGCAACACTAGCCAATCATGGTTGTCTGTGAGCTCATGTATGTGGAAGAGGGCAGATAGCACTTTTCTCCTGGTACTTTGCATTTCCCTGTGACGCAGCACGAGCAGTTTGAAAAGATTCACGTGGTAGATGTCGTGTCGGAGGGGAGAGCTGGCTGGCTGTGGGAGGGAAATGACAAAACCAAATTGGGGAGAAAATAGGGAAAATGATCCCTTAAAAATGATTAGTGCCACCTGCAGGACTGGAGGACATGTACATGGCAGTGAACACAAAACCACAGAGAGTATATAATATTGCGAAGGCGGTGTCATCTTTACACAACCCTCGCACACTATCTGATTTCATACTGAAGAGGCTCCTTTTGAGTCTGACTCCTCTCAAGGTTCCTCTCAAAGTTTCTTCCTCAAGTCATTGCCACAGTTGTCTCTGGCTTGTTCATTAGGGATCTAAGTCTGCTTCTGTAAAGCTACATTAAGACAATGTCTTTTGTTTAAAGTGCTATACAAATCGAAGTGAGTGATTGTGGACAGAATCTCCACGAAGAAATTGTTCATGATGGACACCATTCTCCTGTCCACCACCACCACCATTTTCAGTCCAATGACAACTTTATTCAGCTGCACATGTCACAAAACACAATCATCCGACTCTGCTATATGAGCGCCTCGAAACCGGCTCAGTCGTCTTATGTCCTGCCCTGAGCTCACCACTGGAGATAAGATCAGAGCTCCTGTGTCACATCTACAGCATATACAGTGTCACAGCTTGAGGAGCTCAACGTACGTCTCAGGGAGTTTCAACGAGCTTAAGTAGTGTCCGCCGTGAGCGCTGTGTTTCTGCTCTCTGTTCTTAGAAAGAGGCATTATGTTTGCTCCAATCCGTGATCGAACGCACGGCAAACCTGAGCTGAAGCAGTGATCTCAGACATGTGACTTCTGCCTATGCACACCAGACTGCCTTGATTTCATGTGTGTGTGTGAGTGTGTGTGTGAGACAGTAGGCCTGATGTGGACAGGCTGCACCCATGCCAAGGACTGAACTGGGTAATTTGTATTCTTTTTTTAGCTAGTTATGCAACATGCTGATCCCTGTGGAGCTGCACTGCATCTTCCAAACTCCAAGGCCGAGTGCTTTGCTTTTGTTTTGTTTTGTTTTTTCTTTTTTCAAAATGTATGCAACTTTTTGGAAATTGATTTAAAAATGCAGCTCCTGAATTATAAACCCTGCAGTTCTTCATTGCACTGCTGTTACAATTCAGTGGTTTAATTTATAAATGATGTAATATAGACAGCATAGGAATGGTTGCCAGGTCCTGCAGAATTGGTCTTTGTGTCCCGGGTTGGGAGTTTTGCTGGTTTGCAAACCAAATAGATAAGCTGGGATGTTTATTTTTCTGTATGTAAAAAAGTAATTGTGGGTTGTGATTGTGATTATAATACAATAAATGATTACATTAAATGGCTATTGTAAATAAATAAATAAATATATATATATATAAATAATTTGGAATCCTATCATCATATCACCCACTACTAGGTCATACCTGAAGAGTGCGTGTGAAATCGGATGTCTGAATGAGATTAAAAGGTGATGGCAGGACAGTGAGTCAGAGTCTGAGTGAGGCAGCGTGAGTGCTTCTGCATGTCCTCCTCTGCACTTCCAAGAAGCATTAAGAACATTAAGCCGAAGAGGATCAGGTACATTTACGTCCATCATTCAGTTACCACACGATGAATTATAATGGACAGGTCCGAATTTTCACGTCATAACTGTCATTAGGGTACATGTCCCCTTTAAGTCAGTTCTCTGAAGACCTTGCTAGAGAACATGGCCATAATCTTTACTTTATTTAAATCATAATACAGGTGCATATGAGAGTATGAGAGCATGAGAGCATGAGACTCGCCATATGCTGTTTGGTCCTGTCCTCATTTTACCGAGCAGGTGAAGGAAGTGTGTGTTCGAGTGCGAGGACATAGTCTGGTTTCAGGTATCAGGCTTGGGTTTGGAATTTTTGAAGTTGAGTCCTATCAACTCACCACCACCACCTCCATGTCATGAATTTGTAATCAAGTTCTGCATGGCAACAGCTAATTTTACCCTAAACTCTAGCTAACATTAGCTAATACAACATGTGATGCTAGCACTGTTGCACTGTTGAATTCTCGATTCTGATTGGTCTGAAGGTGATTCATTTCCTATAACCGCAGCTCTGACAGTAATGTCGGCTATAATTCAGATCACAGGTTAATATTAGGTGATATATACAGTATGTTTATATTCTGTGAGGTTCTGAAAGATTTTATTCTGGAGTTTGATGACTGAATCACGGTCCATGGCAATAAATTGGTCATTATATCTGGATTTTTAACACCAGTTAGAATTGTATAAATCATGTAATGTGGCTCAGGCATGACACACACCGTTACTAACCCTATATTCACGGTATCATGCGACAGCACAGTAAGTTGTCATTCATTTTCTATGTGTGTGTGAGACACGGAGCTGCAATTTTAAACAAATGTGGCAAGCAACAAAATGACAGTCCAACAAGTGACATTTGAAATTTCCCAATTCTGTGTAAATTAGCTATGGAACTGTAGAGCAACAAACGAGTGGCTTGAATGATTCCTCGGACCAATCCTCTAGTGCATGTGGTCCGGCATTTCTTCTGTTCCACAATCACAGCCTGCTATTAATTCCCGTATGACGCACAACAATAACACAAAAACCTATAACTGTGGTTTCAATTTACGTAGCTAGTACAGTTAGCTAACTTTGCTAATCTGTCACCAAAGCTAGTACCAAGGCTAGCACATAACACGTAAAATCAAACAACCAATACTTACCATTTTTAATTTGTGTTTAACTTTAGAAGCTATATATAGCTACTAACACTTGTAATTGGAAATTTAAAAAAAAACCTAGACAGGCCACGCCCACAAATGACAACAGTAGCCCACAAAAGACAAACTACAAGCCACACTAATGTCTCTTGTTAGTGTGAATTAGGTTCATGCACACTTTATCACTTTGCCACTCGTCCAATTATTTTCTCCGTCATGACCTTTAACGCACGTTTGACACGTTTTTACAGCGAACGTTGAGCTTCACATCCGCTTCCAACGCAAATTCTAATTAAACCCGAGCTGCTAATTACATTACAGTAAGAGATTCAATTCTTCTCAGTTACATCCGAATCATTTTGCTCACCTCACACTGTCTCACACAGCGCTCGTCATTCACCTCCATCTGAATTGAACGAAATGTCTCATTAGTGATGATGTTAGCATGTTTACTGTAATGTCAGGGCGATTTCTCATAACGGTTTGGATGCGAGTGTGTGTGCTGAAGTCACGAGTCTATAAAATGAAGCTGTGTTCATTACAAGGAAGAGCAAACACTCTTCAGTGATAAACACACGCAGCTGCCACTTAGCCCAGTCCCGGATACAAGCCTTATTATTTATGCATGTTGTTCTCCATTACAAACTTGGCAACAGGTGTGTGTGTGTGTGTGTGTGTGTGTGTGTGTTTGAAGACATGCGTACAAGTACAGTAAGGGTGTTTATTCTGTGTGTGTGATATCTCCCTACACTTTTATCAGACTGCTGGTTGAAGGCTGCACCAAAGCACACTGTGTGTGTGTGTGTTTGTGTTTGTGTGTGTGTGTGTGTGCGTGCATGCATGCTCATGAGCACTGAATGTGACTGAATGTGTCTGAATGTCAAATCTTGTGTGTTCGTGTGTGTGTGTGTGTGTGTGTGTGTGTGTGTGTGTGTGTGTGCATGCTCATGAGCACTGAATGTGTGTGCTGTTTTATTCTGGTCAAATCTGTGTGTGTGTGTGTATGTGTGTGTGTGTGTGTGTATTCATAAGCACTGTAAGTGATTGAGTGAGTGTGCAGTAATGTGTGATTTTCTATTCTCATCAAATATTGTGAGTTGTGTCTTGTGTGTGTCAGTGTTTGTGAGCACTGAACATGTTTAGTGCTTTATTCTTGTCAAATATTGTGTGTGTGTGTGTATGCATATGTGCATTTGTATGTGTGTAGATGTGTGTTTATGTGTGTGTAATCTCCCCTGCTTTACACTCTGGCTTTTATCAGACTGCTGGTGGCAAGCTGCAGCAGAGCATGCTGTGCTGTGTGTGTGTGTGTGTGTGTGTGTTGCATGAGCCTAATGATCTTCTAACACTAATGAAAACATGTACAAGGAATAAAAATACACACACTCTGAATGTCTACTCTTAAAAACACTTGAAACACGCAGCACCATTTTTAAACCTACATTTTAGCAGCTGAAAAAATAATCATTTCGTTTATTTTATTTTTTTGAAATTATTGTGCTGTGATGCAAATAAGCCACCATGTCTCGACAGAAGGGGAACAAATGTCTGCACACACACACACACACTTCACTCGAAACACTGTCTGCATGCGGTCTGAGTGAGTGTGTGTGTGTATGCATGTGCATGTGCATGTGTGTTTGTCTTTCAGTGAGTAGAATATGTAGGAACTCACTGGAACATCACTGGAGCTGATCTGTTCATTGTTGTAACTTAAATAGGATAATTTTATCTTATTTTTTGACGATTATAAATTATGGCACCTTGTACTTAATTAAAAAACAAATTAAGATGAGTGGTCATTATGGAGGACCTCATTTTCTATTTACACTTGGGTTTAAGCTGAAGTATTAGATTCATATCTCAGTGAGACAATCCAGCACTCACCATGCCCTATGCAGGTCGTAGGGAGTAGGGAGTATGGCACCATTTAGGACACAGCCTTTTCATATTCAAATTTCATTAAAAAAAAACAAAACAAAAAAACAAAAAAATCAGGCTACAATGTTAACTATTTACAACAATTAGTATACTGCTTCGTACACTTTTTAGTATACTAGTATGCTGATTGGGACGTGACCCCTTGTGTAGCGCCCTCCTTTTTAGCAAGCGAGCTCTGTACGTCGTGAGGCAGTGGGCTAATTGTTAATTTGCTAAGGATAAAGGGGAGGAGAAAGAGAGAGAGAGAGAGAGAGAGAGAGAGAGAGAGAGAGAGAGTGAATATCCATGGCACCTTTTCTGCTTGCATCCGGTTCCTATTTATTTATTTATTTATTTATTTATTTATTTATTTGTCCAGAAATGGTGTGTACTTATAAAGGAATAACAATATTTTTCTTTTTAAAAAATCATATTCATTCCTTATTTGTGCAAAAAAATGTGTTAATTCTGTATTTCATATTTTTACATCAATCCGTGTGTTTATGGGTCCGTGATAAAACAATTCTGACGTCACTAATCGCCTTATTGTTTTAGCAAAAGGTTTTGCATGTCCAAATCTTTTACAAATAATTTACAGATTATTTAAAGAGTAGAAGAGCATCCCGATCTATCTTTAATACCAAAAATGTATTTTTTTGTAATTATATGCACATATAATTAAACAGTTTGGGAATCTTTGGGGGGGTAAATGGGTTCATCCATTTAAAGGTGAATTAAGTGTAAACAATGACGTCACATGCAAAAAAAAAAAAGAGGATCTTAATGTCAGAACAGCAATAACCGTGAAATGATTTTATTTTCAGTGCAAATTTCAAGCTTCCCAGGTCGCCATTTTTCCGTGTGCTTTAACTGTCGGCTAAATGTTTGGATTAAGGGACACTTCTCCATCAGTCTGCTGTCCTCTTCTCCTCCTCTCATCATCAGCAACATATAGATGAGAGAGGAGATTAGAGAGAGAGAGCAGCTCCTCATTCCGACATGCTTTTGTGATGATATTGATGATGACGATGACCAAATGGACAGCTTGATATTTTTTTTCCTTTCTTTCTTTCTTTCTTTCTTTTTTTTTTTGGCTCTCGAGCTCGTTATAAAGAATCAATATTATATCAAGGGGTAAGTTTCCGTGATAAAGGACTTTAGCCACTCCAGCTATTCATCATAAGCCTGTAGCAAGCAGATAGGTCAAAAGAAATTATATTGCACTAAAGAGAGAGCCTCCTTATCTCTCTATAGCAGAGAGGTGGAGGGACAAGGCGATCGATACCCGAGCTGGGGTATCTACTGCTTGCAATTATCAATAGCTGATTTTTTTCTTTTCTTTTTTTTTTTTTTTTTGTCTTCCTGGGGCTGCATCTA
>CM040995.1:3017155-3076684 GCA_022985145.1 Pangasius djambal
GTGTGTGTGTGTGTGTGTGTGTGTGAGCTTCAACATCTGCACTTGATGTTTTCTTCTTTCCTTTTAACGGCACAACAGCAGCACCGTTTAGTCCCGTGATTTATTTATACAAGACCGAATTACATTAAATGATCATAAAGAAAAGAAGAAGAAGAAAAAAGTGTGTGTGTGTGTGTGTGTGTGTGTGAAAATGCAGGCTTTTTTTTTTGTATCTTTTGATATTTAGATATGCATTTAAAAAAGTCGCATCTACATACAAGGAAATAAATGAATGCGCATTTTTAAACATTATATTTTATTATAAGTAAATATACATTAGCTATATATATATATATATATATATATATATATATATATATATATATATATATATATGTGTGTGTGTGTGTGTGTGTGTGTGTATGTATGTAGATATGAAATGTTAGATTTCGTATCCTAAAAAATCCGACCATTACATTTTCAAATCTTTTAATTTTTTCCAATTTTTTAATTTTTTAAAATTTTTTTAGCATTTTGATCATCAGACAGACCGAATGAAAATTCTCTTCTACATAATGTGATAATGTCAAATTCAAGACCCCCCCACCCCCCTCTCCCTCCTCCCTCCCTCCCTCAGCAGGTCAACATTTAAACGCAAATGAACTTTTTTTTTTTTTTCCTCCTAAAAAGAGGGAGACATTTCCTCTGGCTACAGTCCACACTGCGCCCATGTCTGATTCCTCAATGGCACCAAAAAGAAGGGAAGTTAACCTACAGCCTGCAGTGCCATTTTAATGCACATATACACTGAGCATATGGCTGTATAAAACCCACTTGATCACATGGACACAGTTTTGCCCTGATGATGATGCCCTGAATGTGCTTATTGTTTAACAGCATGAGATCTGATCATTGCGCAGTTATGATCTATGCGTAATTCAGGAATCTTTCATACGAGCAAGAGAGTGTGTGTTTATATTATTTTGGAATAAATGAATAAAAATCCTTCTTCGTTTTCAGTAGGCAAGTGCGCAACCCTTAATCCACCTTTAATCCTTAATCCCAAAAAAAAAAAAAAAAAAAAGAAAAAAGAAAAAAAAAAAAGGTAAAAACGCGCGCGCCTGTTTTGGCGGCCGGCGCTTTTATTTATTTAACGCTCCGCGCGCACAAAAACGGTGCGAGGGGAAAAAAGAAAACGGCGCGGTAGGCTACATCCTAGCGGTCGCTAAGCGCAATGGGCTGAACTTAAAGCCCTGCGGGGTGGGGAGGGGAGGAGGGGGGTTTAAACTCCCTCTCCCGCGCCACGCAGCCTCCACACGCGGAACTACGGGGCGCAAGCGGCGACGGCAAGCAGCCCTGCTATACGCGCTCGCGCAAGTTTTCCTCGCTGCTGCGCCCGGACACGCGGAAACGAGCCAAACAGTCGACTGTTCGCCCGACTTTTTTTTTTTCTTATCTACTGGCGGAAAAAAAAAAGACTGGAAGCAAAAGACATTAAAAGAAGCTTTGAGCTGAGCGCGTTACCGGGAGCGAGGACGCGCATCAGGACTGAGCGCTGCTTCAGCTTCAAAACTTTCATCCTTTTGGTTGTTGTTGTTTTTTTTATTTTTATTTAACTTGTTTTGCTATTAAACTTTAAGACTTCATAAGCGCGCGTTCTGCAAACTTTTTTTTTTTTTTACGCACGTTTCCTTCTTTCTTTTTCTTTCCATCAGCGGCCATCTGTCTTGTTTATCCAGCCACTCTGACCCGCGACAAAGCAGTCAAGATTACAAAGCAAGCGTTTTTCATTTGATTTGATTTTAATCAGCACTTGGGAATAACTTTTTGGACAGAGCATGAAGAGGACGCTGCAGAGTCTCTAGACAGTGAAACGCGAGCTGTTAGACGGAGCGGAGGACGGCAGAGGAAGCACCGGGGACACTGAAGGTACTGGAAGCACACTTTCAAGCCACTGCATGGTGTTAAAAGTTGTCCTCAACATGGACGCGCGAAGTTAACAGCTGTCGGGGGAGCACGCGGCGCAAACGCGCGGCGCAAACGCGTGACGCATGCACGGTATGCAAGCAAATAAACAAAGAAAGCGACGAATTCCCGGCACTCGCGTGGCAAAAAAGGGAAAAGAAGCTGCTGACCTTCCTGTGCTGAAGACCCCCCCGAGTGCTGGGCGTTAATACGGGATTTGGAGCTCTGCGCGAAGAGGAGGAGGAGGATAGAGAGCACACACACACACACACACAGAGAGAGAGAGAGAGAGAGAGACAGATAGTTCGAGGGCGAAGCGGCTAATTGCCGAGTCCGTCCCTCATTTCCATATCCGGCTGGAGCTCGGCCAATCCCCCCGCGCGCAGCGCCGTTAATCGCGATGCATTATTCACTATCATAATTATATACCGGACTTTCGCGCGCGAAGCTGCAACCTCGCCTAATTTTCCGTCAATTTTTCCCCCTGACTGTTTTGCTGAACGGGTTTTTTTTTTTTTTTTTTTTTGGTTTTTTTTTTTTTTTTTTTTTTTTTTTTTTTTTTTTTTTTTTTGGTTATTGTTATTGCTATCTCTTTCCCTGCACCGGTCGTCCGCCGCCGATGCGCGTGCAAAAAGCGGGGCCGGGTGGCAGCGCATCATCTTCATCATCACCATCATCTTCATCATGTCCCGACGGAAACAGGCCAAGCCGCAGCATCTCAAATCGGACGAGGAGACTTCAGCGCTCGGGCTGGAATCGGAAAACGGTGAGTGGTTTATTCCCAACTCAAAGCATGATGCAGAACTGCAACTTTATCGCTTCATATCAGTGAAAAAAAAAGAAAAAGAAAAGAAAAAAAGCGTGCACATTGACTTCATTTCTGCTGCAAAGAAATGAGGAAAGAGTTGGAGAGTTTGTGCACATCACACACACACACACACACACACACACACACACTGATCCACAAAAAGTTAAATGATGTGCAATTCTTTATATTTTGCTCTTGCAAATCTTTAGGGATTATTGTAAAGCTATGTGAAGCTATATTTATGTTTTTATAACATAAATATAAACTCTTTATAAAAAAAAGTTTAATTTGTAGACTTTTGAGAAGGGAAATGGTGCTTCTCCGAAAGATCCATGAAATATTGATCAGCACGGTAATGCATTAAACGCTCACGAGTTTGAAATTTGTTCTGCATTGCTGAAAAAAAAAAAAAAGTACAAAGTTTTAATGTCGGAAAATCTGGGATTATATCCTTTATGAGAAATATCAGCTGTTGGCTGAAGATTGCGCCTCCATAGAGTCACCTGAATTTCAACGTTTTATTCTTTGCTTTGTGCAGCACAACTATTTCTCCACCTTTTCTCAAATTTACCTGATATAAAATAAAAATATTTAATAATGCAGGCTACTAAAAAAACGGACTTTTGCATTCCTACTTCAGTCCATCTACTGTGCTGAAACCTCGTGTCACACTGCAGTGCTACACTTTTCCCAGCTTTAATTAAATATATTGTTTCGGACAAGATAAATCTTTTTTTCTCCCCCAAATTCCTTTTTTGTTCTGTGGAAAAAAAAAGAAAGCACAGATTCAGAAAGAGAGGCAAAGAGAGCCAAGTTCTTGCACACTGAGCCCTTGTTTGCACCCAGATGTCCATTGTGCTGGTGTGTAAAGAAGCCTATTGCATATTCCCAGCTAGATTAAGTGCAGAGCTATGCTGTTTTTTTTTTTTTTTTTTTTTTTTTTTTTTGTCATTGAAATGTTTTTTTTTGTTTACTTCACATGACACTTTCACACTTCAGCTGTTACACACCGGACTTGTCCATTTCCGTTGGATTCGTCCTGTGTGAAAATCATACGTGAAGATACTGTTTGGAATACTGTTATATGTATGTTATATATATGTAAGTTGTATAATTATAACTATAAAGATACTGCATGATTATTAGTGTAATCACTTTTATTCTATTCGTCATACTTATAATAATAATGACAAAGTACCAGGAATATATAAGTAATGACATTTACACTAATTCTGAATTGTCCTTCAGCAGACAAATGGTGTAGGCATTTTTAGGTCATTTTAAAATAAGATATTACACTGCATATATGCTATAAGCAGATTTCTTTTAAAATATTAACGTGCAGACATTGAAGGAAATATTCTGCGCACAGGAATTTCCATTTCTGTTTGCAGATGGCAGAAAGGTCTTTACGCTCTTTAAAACGCTCATCATTTAATCCAGACCAGCCTCTCTCTCTCTCTCTCTCCCTCTCTCTCTCTCTCTCTCTCTCTCTCTCTGGCATCATTTTCCATTATTTTTCCCCCACCAGAATTTTCCGTTTTATGAAAGGATACGAAAAGAAGAAAAACGTATGCCGTAGATGATCAGAAAGCAAAACGTAGGCTAGTGGTTTATTAGGTCTCGTGTCATTTATGTCATTATTTTCTGAATGAAGCCAAGTTGAAGAGATTAAAATGATCCATAATACCTTTAACACACACACACACATACACACACACACTGTGGCTGGTGTACAGGGACCTGTATCTGTGCAATTAAAAGCACAAGAGAGTGTTTGATGCAGCAAAGTCGTGCTCCTGGACTTGTCCAAACACAAACATCAGAAAGTCACGAATTAAAACAAGCTCTTAATTTACATAGCTTTAAACCGCGGAGGTCTTCTAAGCCCTTTTTGTGTTGTCCGAGAGCTTTTCAGAGACGGACTGACGGTTCTCAGGTCGCATGTCGCTCGCTTGAAGTGCTGCAGTGGGCGACGCTCGGCTGCTCGTGCTGTTATTGATCACCAGAAAGTCAAAGACTCTTTGTCTCACTGGACACAGCATCACAGCATTACAACCTACAGTGTAAATATACACTAATTCTACATCCAAATTATAAAAAAAAAAAATATACTATAATACTGTAGTGAGTACATAGCATTGAAAGACATACACTGTGCATTTATACTGATTCTGATTCTGAGAACCTTCAGTATTTTAACAAACTCATTCCTTATTTCACAGGACACCCTATATTGGCCATTTATACTGATCCTGTACTGACTATTATAAATATTATTAACTACTGGTTCTGATTAGCAATAAAACATTTTTGCTGGACATCACAGTCATGTGATTT
Source organism: Pangasius djambal (assembly GCA_022985145.1). Classification (NCBI taxonomy): domain Eukaryota; kingdom Metazoa; phylum Chordata; class Actinopteri; order Siluriformes; family Pangasiidae; genus Pangasius; species Pangasius djambal. The sequence goes on from CM040995.1 coordinate 3,022,248, forward strand.
ACATTTATACTGGTCAGAGCGTCCAAAGTCCTTTAAAAACATTCATTACGATGCAATGGATTTAACACTACAAGCCCTACGATATAAATTTATGCTAATTCTATACTTTAAAAATTCAAGAAAATTTAGTTGCACAGCACTGGAAGGCTTATGACATACCTTTTTTCTGAGTACTGATTTTTGATCATCGTAAGTCTTACATTATTCTGATTCTGATTCTCATTCGGAGTACTGATTTTCATAAATGAAAAACACTTTTCCTGGACCTCAGAGTCATGTGACTTATGTTCATACTGGACACAGCATCCGGAGTCGTATTAAACTTGCATTCATCATTGATCATGATTCAATGGATTTAACACTGCAAGCCCTGTGATATAAATCTATACTAATTCTAGAGTTTAAAAATACTAGACACTGTAATTACAAAGCACTGGAAGCCTTATGGCATACATTAATACTGATTACTGATTTTTCATGAATGTAAATTGTATGATTCACTGGCTGTTGAACACAAGCCCTACAATATAGCTACATTTATATTAATACTATCTATACTTAAAGTATAGAAAATACTATACTATAAAAAGTCCTGTATTGTGCATCTACACTGATTGTGATTCCGTGTACTGAGTACTGATTTTTTTTAGTAAACTCATATATTCTATATTTCACTGGATATTCTAACATAAGCTCACCATTATACACTCATACTGATCTTGATTGGTATTGATAATTAAATACTAATTACTGGTTCTGATTTGCAGAAAATCTGATTCTTTTGCAGGACATCAGAGTCATGTGATTTACGTGATCTACTGGACGTGGGACCCGAAATCCTTTAAAACATACATTCAGATTATGATTCAAAGCATGTAATTCTACAAGCCAGATATACACTGATACCAATTCTATGCTTAAAGTATGGAAAAAAAATATTAGAAAATCTAGAAAATTACAATCATTGACGTAAATCCTATCCTGATTCTGACTACTGAATACTGATTTTAGTATAGTTATGTATTCTCTGACATGCATATTTCTTGGACTTTATATGTCCTATATTATACATTTATAATGATCCTGTACTGAGAATTACTAATTTTATACTAATTTCGCTGGTTCTGATTAGAAGAAATACTCTGCATAAATTAGTATAAATTAGCATTTTTTACTCGACACAGCGTCCGAAGTCCTGTTAGCCCTGATAAGTCCTAAACATTCAGTAGATATAACATTGCAAGGTGAAAGGATGAAAGATGATTCACACTAATTCTGTACTTGAAAATACTACAAAATCTGATTACATAGATATTTTGGAAATCCTGCATTATGCATTTGTACTGATTTTAGTAAACATATCTTAATCTTTAATTCCTGGCTCGTATGACTAATTTCATAAAAACGATTGATTCTGAGTCGCAAAAATCTGATTCTTTTGCTGGACATCGAATTCCTGTGATTTACATTTAGCGTCAATAGAACTGTGCTGTAGACTGGCAGCAAAAATGTCTCTCTCACACACACACACACACACACACACACACACACACACAGAGCCACATCACTTATGCTCACATATGAAGCTGGTGCACTGCTTATACACACACTTTGTAATACAGACACATTAAATGCTCTTAAGGAGATATTTTAACAGGACAGACGACGTCACTGACTGATGTGTGTGTCAGCGCAGGTCTGCGAGGTCACGCATATCAGACAGCGTTAAACAGAGCACACACTGTGTCACCTATCGTACTGAAACACTGTACATAACCGCCGATTCATTTTACTCGATCACTTACTTAATGACATCGTGCATTACTGAGTTACGAACAGCGCAGCGTGATTAGGTGACGAAACCGAGGCCTAGCTGTCCAGCCATCCACACACATCACTGTTTCAGACTTTAAAACTGATCTTTTTGGATGTTTTGTGTGTTTACTTGTGACTGTAGGTCAGTTTAATCCTCTATCTTACACTTTTTTTTTCTCTCTCAAGGAAACTCATTTACAGAATATTTCAGCACCTTTTTTCTTTGCTTGTACCTTCGAGTCTGTCCTCTAAAATCCCAGAAGCAACATTTGACCTGTTTTTCATCCTTCTCACCCAGAAGTGTGACGTATTTTGGTGTAGCATGATTAGACAATGAAGCTCAGGCCTTGCTATCTAGATGTCCACAGATTCAGGTGTTAAATATTAGTTTTTTTTTATTTTATTTTTTAGTTTAGATGACAATGTTGAGTTTTCCAGAACCTTCTTGTTTCTATCGTTCACTACTTCGCATCATACACAGCAAGCTACAGCATTTGTGAATCACTGTTACAATATTAGCATTTACAGTACTGATATCAAATTAAAAATTACAGAAAAATGTCATATTTTACATATAATCGTATGTGGAAAAAAAACCTCCAAGGTGCATTTCAGCATGCCCCGAAATTGCACAAGTAAACACATATGACATCGTGTAAACATTTGTGATCCCAATCCCCCCCCAAAAAATACATGACCTACATGTGAAAAAAATGAACAGATTCTTCCTGTGATAAAATCACACGTGGAAACTAAAACCACACGTGCACTACATGTGAAATATTACAAAAATGAATCATGAATGAGGGAAAAGAAATCACAAGCGGAAATATAAAAACAAATACCCTGCATGTGGAAACAAACGAATCGTCAGAAAATGACGTGAAAATAAATCAATGAAGAAATGAATCATGTGGAAAAAAAAAAAAAATCGCAAATGGAAAAAAAAAACACACATGTGAAGCGTTAGCACGTTCATGAATCATGTGGAAAAATCGGATGTGAAAATGAAATCTTGTGGAGAAAGCTTGCAAATGAAAAAATAAAAACATGAAGTACTTGTGAAAAATAGATGAATCGTGAGAAATCACGTGAAAAAATAAAAATCACATGCGTTACAGGTGAAAATAAATGAATAGTGGGGAAAAAATGTGCAAATAAATGCACAAATAAAAACACACATGCACCACATGTGAAATTTGTGTGTAGAAAACACATTTGAAGTCTCAGACATTCTGCATAACTTTTCAGGGTGTACTTTAATACATAATGACACACTCGCAGGTTCACACGCGGAATATATTAGGACTGAATGATACTTTCGTCCACTAGATTTCGTCTTAAATCTAAAATTTAGGCCTGCATGAAATCCTTAAAGAAATGCACACAGGTCACGTATTGTAGCGAGACGCCATAGAGAACGAGCGAGTCATTAAAGCAGTGACGCAGTGTGTTGCTGAGGGACGGACTCTAGATGACAAATCTCAGGCCTGGATGCCTGCTCATCCACACTCAGAGTACACTCAGTGTGTGTTCATTGAGGGTAACTTTGATTATTTTTTTTCTACAACTGTACACGTGTGTATTTCGTCACCTATTTCCTGCATATTCGATTTCTCAGGATTGAGACGCCATGTTTGACCCGAGTTAAAAAAGAGTCACCGAATGTCACCTGGTGTACTGAAACACCATCGTTATCATCATAACTTAATTATCATCAATGACATAACAGTGTAGAGAACCTGAAGCCCAGACGAATCTGACGTTAAATTTGATCGTATTTGTAATCGTAAATTTGTATCGTATTTATCGCTTTAAAGAGGAATTTGTTGACATTTCAGTCTGTCACAGTCTATTTTGCATATTTGTTTCCTTGTCGAAATCAGTGGTTCTCAAAAGTGGGTTCGTGAAGCACAGCCAGGGCGTGTGTGATTTTTATTTTCCTACAGTGCTGGGAATCACCAAATCGACCGCTATTAAAGTTTTTATACTTCGTATTACCTATTTTTGTTTTCTTATAGTTATTAGCAAATTTGCTTGATCACTGTGAATTGAATTAGTTTCGTCTGATCCTCAATAATAATATCAACTTGAACCTAATTAAAAAAAAAACAAACCTGACAGCACCAATGAATAGACCAAATATTATTGTACATATTTAAATAATGAGCCTAATATTTGTTGGATTACATTCACGCTGAGAGGATTAATGGATTTATTTTACACTTAAAAGGATCCCTGGCTGTAAAAAGTTTGCCCTAAATTAGAAACAATCTATCATACTTGAGCTCTTGATGAATTGTAGTGAATCATAATTTCAGGAATCGGAGGCTGTATATTGAATATTCGGCATATTTTGGAGCTTAGTTGTAAGCCTGTTCGTGTTTCACATCACCCCACATTCTCCCCTGAGAAGCCGCCGACCTTTTTTGTTTGCTTTTGTGGCTTATGTCGTCAACAATGTTGTCAAATGTCGGACCCCTTTTTGTGAAAAGGTGCGAGCTCATGCCGTGCCAGCGACCGAGCCGTGGCCCCCCCTCCCTCATCCTGCCCCCCCGGTGCCCCCCGAGGGTGGCGCTTTGATAGCATGCGCTGATTTAACCTTTGCCTGGGCGGCACTGCCAGAGGCGTCTGCTGCACGTCAAGCTTATAATACAATTAGTACATGTGTGCCGGTGACCTTGGCAGGCCGTCCTCCAAAGTGTTAACAGTGACGGCCTTTCATCTCTGCCGCTGCTTCCGCTTCAGATCAGCACACACACACACACACACACACACACACACACACACACACACACACACACACACTCTATCCCCCCCACCCCAACACTGTGGAGGGGCCTGAGGGTCCTCAGAAGACACACATATACTCACTCACACACACACACACGCACACACACACACACACACACACACACACGCACACACACACTCTACCCTCCACACCCCAACAATGTGGGGGGGCCTGAGGGTCCTCACAACACACACATATACTCATTCACTCACACACACACACACGTACACACACGCACACACTCATTCATGAGCACATGTGTTTGAGTGTTATCGCTTACCCTTCCTTTCTCACTCTCTCTCTCTCTCTCTCACACACACACACACGCTTGTCATCCACACTTGTCTAATTTTTTCACCCATTTCTTTTACTCTTACATTAAGTCTCTGTCATGTTTGAAAGTTATTAATCACACCTCCTCTTATGAACTGATACAATGAAAAAAAATATGAATGAATAAATGAATAAATAAATTGCTAAATATTACCATTATTGTTATTAGCATTTAATTATTTAATTGTTTAATATATTCCTTTATTCTTTGATATTTTTCTGTAATTTTTCTTCCTGCTATGGACATTTTATTAGGCGTTTAAGTTATAGTACTGTTTCCTTTATAGTTATGGACATCATTATCGACGTTATGGTGGTCTTTACTGTATAGGCATGTTATTACTGTATAGGCACACATAACCAGTCACTTAAATTAATCCAGTTTAAAATCTAAAACTCTAAAACTCACTAAAATTCAATGAATTTTATGTAAAATGTTTATTAAAACTAGTACTAAGCGCTGTATCCACATTAGAACACAGCGTACCTGGTTTCAGTTCGGAGGCTAGAAAAGAATGTAGCGGATTTAAAGGAACGTAATTAAGGAATAAAAAGCTTTAATGGTAATAATAAATAAATATGATGGGACTGATTTGTCTCACATGCTCAGTGTTTGAATAATCGGTTTACTCATAACATAAATCTTGTCTTTTTTGTTTTTACATCGAAAGAGGTTCTGGGTTTGTAAAAAGCTAGAGACGTCTTATACATGACAAGACTAATCGGATGTTTTTCATTCTAAGGAAATGATATTTCTATCGGCGAATTATTGGTGTACAGAGGAGCAGAATTCAAGCAAATGCTCTGAAAATCTGTGAAGCTCATCAGCGCCACCATGTTTACTTTTATTCCTGTCATTAGCTGAGGGTCTGAGGACCACCCATACAGGCCAAGCAGGCGATCCTCCGGCCTTTCAAACGTTGTTGTGTCCTAATTACAGCACAGAGCCTTGAGAGCAGATAAATGTGAGTCTAGATTTAAGGGCCACGTTGCTGTAGTGCTGTAGTGCTGTAGTGCTGTATTGCTGTGGTGCTGTCGGACAAAGTGCCGTCACCGAAGCCTGTATCGCACGACCTGCACAAACAAATCGTTAATGTTTTGGCTGCGCCGCATCTGTGTGCTCCGACAAAGCATCTTCTGTTCACACAGACACAGAGCGCTTACTGTACCACGAGGGCCGAGGCTGAGAAAGCCATCTCGCTTTTACTCTGCATCTCTACGTCTCTTTCTCTGTCTCTCATAACAACTAGCACAACCAGCAGTACTCAATGTCTCTCTGTCTTTATCTCAGTCTTTATCTCTTTCTCACACTAAGCTCATCCTGGGTCGTTTCTCCGAGAGCCAGTACACACCTTGAATTAAAAAAATGCAGGGTCTTTTCTTTATTTTTGAAAGATATCACTTGAAGTAATAATAATAATAATAATAATAATAATAATAATAATAATAATAATAATAATGCATTCCATTTATATAGCACCTTTCTAACACTCAAGGTCACTGAACAAAAAAGAGAGGTAGAACACACACTGTTCATCTTCGGTTACCTTAAGAAAATTGTTAAAATGATTTCTTTTTAAAAAATAAATCGCTCGAAGTAATAATAATAATAATAATAAACAATAATAATAATATCCTCTATTTATATAGCGCCTTTCTAAAAAAAAAGAGTGAGAATACTAGACTAACACACACCAATCTCATGTTCAGCCATTAAGGCCATTGCACACCTTGAGTAAAAAAAAAGTATAGTTTTTCTTTATTTTTGAAAGAGATATCACTAGGAGTAATATCACTTGAAGGAATAATAATAATAATAATAATAATAATAATAATAATAATAATAATAATAATAATGTCCTTCATTTATATAGCACCTTCCCATCACTCAAGGTCGCTGAAAAAAATAATGAAGAGGAAATACTAGACTAACACACACATTAAGGCCATTACACACCTTGAGTAAAACTCTAATAATAATAATAATAATAATAATAATAATAATAACACTAGGTTGCTGACACAAAAAAAAATCGAAAAAGACTTGTTCGAAGAAATGGAAAAGTTTTAAAGGTACCCTTTTGCTTTCTATCTTTCTCACTCTGAGGTAATCTTCAATCGCTCCTCTCACAGCCAGATCACAATTTGCTTAAAATTGTTTAATTTATTTTTAGGAAAAGCAAATTTTTCTCTCTTCCTGCCTCTCCTTTTTTCATCACAGCCTTCCCTCTTGACTTCAGTGTCACTTCTCTGATGCAGAGACGAGTCACTCCTCTGAGTAATTGGAGCTAAGAAAAGAAAAAAAAAGGAAAGGAAGAAGAAACAGAGAGAGAGAGAGAGAGAGAGAGAGAGGAGGAGGAGGATTTGTCAATGAAAACAGTGCCTTGAGAAAGAAAAAAACAGAGGTGCAACGGAAAGAAAGTGGCATTTGCGGAGGAATTTGTGAACATTGTTAAAAGCAGCAGGCATCCTTGTGTCGCTCCCCACCCTCCTGCTTCATCACTCACTTAAAGCGCTTTGAAACGCTTACGAGAAGATGAGAATGTTTAAAATAACCCAGGGAGGGGTGGGTTAAGGGAGAACCAGGAGATGTGTAGAGAACCTGGAAAACGCACACACAAACAAGCTTAGAACTGTGTTTATGTGAACGCACTCATGAATACAAGGGAAGTTTAAAGGATAAATTGTGTGTGTGTGTGTGTGGGTGTGTGTGTGTGTATCAGGAAGATGATCCGTGTGTCATTCCCTAACTCAGTATCGAAGATGTCCTGGAAAGATGAGTGTGTAATCGCTCTGCGCTCTCTGTCTTCCCTCAAATCGGTCGAGGAGCTCAAAAACCTGATCTGATATAATGTGTCAGATTAGCGGTTTCAGTTAGCACGCCAAAGATCGTACGCCGCACACAATGAGCCAAAGCCTACAATCGCCCTATTGATTCCTCACGGCTTCATATTTGCATTCGAGGAAAGGAAGACTCTTAAGGGGATGAAAATGAATCAGATTTTTTTTTTTTTTTGCAAACTCCTTCCTTTCTCCTGAGAAGCAATAAACACACACACACACACACACACACTCTTTCTCTCTCATGTGTTCTCACTCTTATTTTCTAACACACACTCTTCTGCTTGCTGCCTCACAGACACACAAGCTCTTATAGTTGGAAATTTTTTTTAAAGATTTTTAAAGGGCTTTATATATTATATAATACACAAAATATAAAATACAACATGTGTGTTAATGTGTATTAGACATATATTTGCTATATTCTCTCTATATGGAAGCACATGCACTTCTATATGTGAGGATCTAATACTTCAATTTTATTCACCGAATTTTTTTTCTTCACATTTTAACATCTAGGTGAATATTATATTTAAACAATACCACTACTACTGCAAATATTGTCACTGCTAATATAATAATGATAATAATTAAGATAACTAGAGATTAGATTAATGAATATTACTAATTGCAATTTCCTTTCACTCTCATTAAATGAAGAGAATTTCTTGTAAAAGAGAAAAACAACAATGTGTATTTTGTAAAGAAAGCCATCTTCCGTACTCGGAGTGAAAAGCAATAACGATAATTTTCTGTTAATGAATATTCCACTCCAAATAGGGTCTGACCTTTCACCCTTCAATTATGGAAATGAGCTCCACCGTCAGTGAATCGGCAAAATTTTTCAGTCGATATTGCGGTTTCTGGTGCTTTCCAAACCTTCTTGTTTTAGAGATGCTTTTAAATATTTACCCCATATTATGAGAATGAGAATTTTCCGCAGGCATCTATCATATTTAAATGAATTCAATTTCCTTATATATAATTAAAAAATGCACACCACAGTTGAACGTTCTCCTTTTTAGTTTTTGAGCAAAAAAAACATTTTTTTAAATTAATGTTGTTATCAGTAAAACATGCTGATCATGCAGTTTATCAGCAGACAGATTACTGGGAACTGTGACTGCTAAGCCTTCCCTTAAATACGAGCCACCATTTTTCATGGAATATCATATGTTACAATGCTCGCTTTCTCTCTCTAACTCTGTGTGTGTATGTGTGTGTGTATATATATGAGGGCAAGGATGAGTGTTAGACTTAATCACGCTGCCTTCCGTGCACTTCTTTAGAAAAATATTTCGAACAGAGCAGCCCGAGAATGTGGTTGCTTGGCAAAAAACAAATGCTGACTTAGATTTTTTTTTAACATCTTCATATAGTTAGGCTTCATTTAGTAAGCTTCATATATATATATATTTTTTATTTTTCCTCTCATACCCAATGTGGAAGTCAGTAATTGGACACAGCACGATGCTATAAAATTTAAATGTATTGTCACAAATAATTAAGGCATATTGTTACATGAGAAGCATATGCTTTCCCGTTAGACTAATCATCTCTCGTTACAAGCTAAACACGTCTGTGAACGGTAAGGGCAGTGAGAAAAAAAAATCTCTTCTTACTCTGGGTCGACTAATCATGTCTTTTGGCAGGGTCGAGTGGGTCTCTGAAGTGAAGCAGTCAGTCAGTTTTCCATGTAACAAAGTAGCAGGCGCACTCGGTGGAGATAATTAACATACGCCACATCACACACAGACACACACGTTACAAACATGCCAGTACCGGTCCAGTCCTGCTTTCATTTAGATGCATGAAAACGTAAACCGGTGCGAGGCTGGCATTTCACGGTTTGATTAGGTGTGAATTTGGAATCATTTGGCGAGTGTCTCGTGTGCCGTGTCCACATGACAGCTATATGAAGAGGAAGTGGCTTCCAACAACTGTGACTGAACATATGTAACTAATCAGAGGTATTGCTGCTTTGGCAGAACCATGTAATTTGCTCTCGCAGGGAGGACCAAAGAGACAGTGCATGATGAAAGACATGAGGATGGAAAAAAAGAAAGAAATAATACAGCCTACATCCTGGAGCCTACATACTATATACTACCTACTCCATGCGCCAACACTGAATTACGACGTGTTTCTCATTTAGTAGGAGTGCATCCATTTAGGAGACAAATCAATTTTTCTCTAAAGATTACTGACTGTTTAGTCCATGTGTTACAAATCTGTGAAGCATACTTTTAAAAAAAAGGCTTAATTATGAAGCAAAGCAACAACCATCGCTTCTGTCAGAAAGCAGTTATTGTGCTGATGAGTGGACTGACTTTGCTGAAGGTTAAATCTATCACCTGGATGAAATGCAGAGGTTGCATGTTACCCTAGCAATGCTAAATAAGAGGCTTAGGCATTTGAAATTCAGGTGGAAATGAGGTGGCTTGATAGCAGAGGGGAATCCTAATGGGGCCATCAAAGACCTGATTTGTACTCAACAGGCAAGGCAGCTGTGAATTGTATAAAAATATTGGAAATCAATAGCTCGTATGGAATTTCATTAAGCAGCAGTATCCACAATTGATAGGCCCTCATAATTTGATGGATTGCACAAAGAAAATTATTAGCTGGCTCTATGGAGAGGAGTAGAATGCACAAAACCCAGCTCTGAGAATTGGTGAACTAGAATGATTTGTTCAGAATAAAAAAAAGAATATTGATTTTAGTCATGGTAAGGCGAGAAAAAAAATTAAAGGTTAATTCATAGGTGTTGTGCTGAAAAGTGTGTTGAATGTATGTGTGTTATTTATTCATTTATTCTGTTCTTTGCCTCTTTCCTCCTCTCAGTCTCAGGTGAGATCTTGGACGATGCCGACAGCGGTAATGAGAGTCGTAGTGGTAGTGAGGAGACCCATGTGTGTGAGAAATGCTGCGCCGAGTTCTTCAAGTGGTCTGACTTCTGCGAGCATCTGAAGAGCTGCACCAAGAACCCACTTGTGCTTATTATTAGTGAGAATGAGGTCACACCGGACCCGACACGGGAGTACCCAACTGAGCCCTCACCCGTGCCCAGCTGTCCGAGTGAGCCTGCAGACAGCGAGGAGGCAGCCGAGGGCCGGCACACCCCAGCTGAAGTGGATGATGGGGCTGAGATGACTTTGGAGCAAGTAACCACCCTAGACAAAGATGATGAGCCCATGGACGTGGAAATGTCTCCTGAGAAAACACTGGACCCTGAAGATCCAGATATATCACCAGAGCCTGATGTAAGCCTACCTCAGCTTGGCACAGCCCAGCCCTCTGGGACAGGTTACAGCATGCCCAGCACAAATGTCACTTTGGAAACGCTGCATGGAACCCGAGTGGCTGTGGCACAGTTTGCCCAAAGTTTTCGTGGGGCAATAGCTAGTGGCGTGTCCACCATGGCCATCCCAATGATCCTAGACCAGCTAATGGCTTTACAGCAGCAGCAAATTCACCAGCTTCAGCTGATAGAACAGATCCGTAGCCAAGTGGCCCTAATGAACAGGCAGAACCCTGCACAGGCGGCTCTCAACCATCATACACACCACAATACAAATGGTGGTTCACAACCATCATCTGCCACTGGCCTTCCCACAATACCCAGTCAGCTCCAGCTACATGGATTCATTACGCCACCTGTCCACCAGCTCCCTATAAGGGTGCCACCCACTTTAAATGCCCAAGGCGCAACCTCATTGTCTTCTGCCTTGGAAGGGGGTCACTCCCATGTCTCACAGACAGGTAGCCAGCTGTCCAGTTCTATAATGAACAGCAGCACCTCAACAAATTCCTCATATCCACCATCTAGCTGTAGTGTAGTTCCTTCCTTGTTGCCACTTCAGAATTCAATCACTAGCAGCAGCAGCAGCAGCAGCAACAGCAGCAGCAGTGGAGCTGGAACTGGTATCAGTAGCAGTGTTTCCCTTCCTAGAAACACCTCAAGTCCTCCAACACTGACCCATGGAAGCCTGCTGAGCTCCCCGTCCAACCTTCCCCTGATGCCTCCGAGTTCCTCAAGTAGTGTCATCTTCCCTAACCCACTGGCCAGTATTGCAGCCACAGCCAATGCACTTGATCCTCTCTCTGCCCTTATGAAGCACCGCAAAGGAAAACCTCCTAATGTCTCTGTATTTGACACAAAGCCTAGCTCAGAAGACCCCTTTTTCAAACATAAATGTAGGTTTTGTGCTAAGGTGTTTGGAAGTGACAGTGCCCTTCAAATACACCTTCGTTCACATACTGGTGAAAGGCCTTTCAAGTGCAACATTTGTGGTAATCGCTTCTCTACAAAAGGAAACTTGAAGGTCCACTTTCAGAGGCACAAAGAAAAGTACCCACACATTCCAATGAACCCCTATCCAGTGCCTGAGTACCTGGACAATGTGCCAACCAGCTCAGGCATTCCTTATGGCATGTCGCTGCCTCCAGAGAAGCCTGTTACCACATGGCTGGACAGCAAGCCTGTTTTGTCCACAGTCCCAACCTCAGTGGGGCTGCAGCTTCCCCCAACCCTGCCCAGTATGATAGGGGGGTATGGAGATTCGCCTAGTCTTACTCCCATCAGCAGGTCACCTCCAAGACCATCACCACCATCAAGTGAGTGTGCATCTCTGTCACCCAATGTTCTCAGTACTGAAGTAAGCACAACCCTCACTTCAGCATCTCCACAGCCCACCATGGGGAGTGATGCACCCCCAGTTTTGAAGCCAGAGGGGATTCATTTGCCATCCAACTGTACCACCAGACCTGGAGAGACCAGCATGCCCTCGACTACTGTGAGCCAGATTGTTCTGTCATCCACAACCACTACCACAACCACTACCACCACCCAGATCACAGATCCAGTGACTCCTCTGACCTCTGGCTCGCATTCTGCCCTTCCAATGATCTCAGATCAATTCAAGGCCAAGTTTCCCTTTGGTGGCCTCCTGGACTCTATGCAAACATCAGAAACCTCAAAGCTGCAGCAGCTAGTGGAAAACATTGACAAAAAGATGACAGACCCCAACCAGTGTGTCATCTGCCATCGTGTGCTCAGCTGTCAGAGTGCCCTCAAGATGCACTATCGTATCCACACTGGGGAAAGGCCTTTTAAATGCAAAATATGCGGCCGTGCTTTCACTACTAAGGGCAACTTGAAAACGCACTTTGGGGTTCACAGGTCTAAGCCACCTCTAAGAGTGCAGCACTCATGTCCTATATGTCAGAAGAAGTTTACTAATGCTGTAGTGTTGCAACAGCATATCCGCATGCACATGGGAGGTCAGATTCCAAACACACCTATTCCTGAGGGCTTTCAAGACATGGACACAGATTTTAACTTTGATGAGAAGAGTGTAGACAACATGAGCAATTATGATGATGAGCTGATTGATGAGATGGAACAGGCCATAGAGGATGAAGCAGATGTCAAAGATGGAGATGTGGACCCTTCAAAACCAGCACATTCATATGGAGAGATGTCTCCTAGCAACTCTCCCCCAACTCCAGTCATCTCCAGCATTGCTGCTTTGGAAAACCAAATGAAGATGATTGACTCAACAGCAAATATGAACCGCGCCTTTAGCCTCAAGCCCTCTGAGAATGGAAGTGGGATTGGTGGAGAAAGTGGAGATGTGTTTAACAACGACTCATCCTCTGCCATGGGAGACTTAGAGAACCACAGTGTGGGGAGTCCAGCCCTGTCTGAGTCATCAGGCTCTATGCAGGCTCTTTCGCCTGCTCATAGTCAGCCTGAGAGCCATCGTTCCAGGTCTCCAAGTTTGGTCAATAACAACAGCATTAATGCAGCCGAGGATATCCAGGACTCCGGTGCAGCTACAGCGACTGTGAAGTCAGAAAAGTCAGACACACCATCTCCAGGTTCTGTACCAGCTGAGCACACTGGTGTGCTTGACCTCACAGCTGCTCAGCCTGCCAGGCCTTATGTTAAAGAGGAGAACCAGTTCAGCATGCTGTTCTTAGGAAGAGATCGAGGTATGATAATGTTTGTCAAGTGGTCTTTTTATGTATTTCCCTAAAATTCTTAAAATATCTTGTAACTTAAATATGAAAGAAATATTTTCCTCAAAATGTCTTATATTTCCATTTTTCTGGTTTAGGTCTAACTGCTTCAAGCTTGATGAGCTCAGCACCAGGCCTCGTCAAACTCGAGATGAACGGCCACAGCAAACCGCTGTCTTTGAGTGAGGGCTCCCACTTGCACATGGGCCTTCAGGTGCCTGCCGCAGCACCTCAGACAACAATGAGCCCCAGCCTCAACCCAATGCTGGCACCGCCTCCACCACGCCGGACCCCCAAGCAGCATAACTGCCAGTCCTGTGGGAAAAACTTCTCCTCAGCCAGCGCCCTGCAGATCCACGAGCGCACACACACAGGAGAAAAACCCTTCGCCTGCTCCATCTGTGGGAGAGCCTTCACCACGAAGGGCAATCTGAAGGTAGGCTCAGATCAAACTGCAGCAAACTAATTTTTCTTCATCATAAAACCTATTTATTTTTCTAAGAATTTATACAATTGATACTCAAACCAGTTTATAATAAATAATACAATAATAATGTACCATCAATAAGATGATGTAACTTTTCAATATGCTTAACACAGTGGCATTAAATAGTCAAAAAATAAATCTAAGTATAAAATTAGCTTGCTTTATAATTTAAGTATACAGGTACAGTAGTTATTATTTTTTTATATTCCTTGGTATATAAGAGTTTACCTTTCTTTTTGTATATTTTTAATTATTTGTATATTTTGGTGCAATTTGCGAATTAATTAAATTAAAAATATGAAATCATCAACAGTGAAATATAGGAATTCAAACATTAGAAATCAAAGTTTTTTTTTTTTTACAGTAATTAAGCTTTTACAGTAAATAATATTGAACACAATTAATAATCTATATAAGATCATAACAATTAGACATTATTATGTAAGTAGGAATCATTGTATTATCTGAATTTTATCTGAATTATTTAACTTTTAAATTTAAATAAAATAGAATTTTTATCCACATACAAACTTTATATAATACAAAATTTATATAATTATTAAAATGCTAATTTTATAAAATGCTAATTAATAACTACAAAACAATACAATTCTTCACACTTACTCTCATTTTTCCTTCTGGCTGCAGGTTCACATGGGAACCCATATGTGGAACAATGCCCCAGCCAGACGGGGGCGGCGTCTCTCAGTGGAAAACCCCATGGCCCTGCTGGGTGGTGATGCAATGAAATTCAGCGAGATGTTTCAGAAAGACCTGGCAGTTCGGGCAATGAATGTAGACCCAGGGTTTTGGAACCAGTATGCGGCGGCCATCACCAATGGACTGGCCATGAAGAACAATGAAATCTCCGTCATTCAGAACGGGGGCATTCCTCCGCTTCCTGTTAGCCTCGGAGGGGGAAGCATCCCTTCTCTGGCCAGCATGTCAGGGGGCATGGAGAGGGCACGCACAGGCAGCAGCCCTCCAATGACTGGCCTCGAGAAGACAAGCCTGGAGGTGGGAACTGGACGTCCCTTCTCCAGGTTCCTGGAGGACAACAAAGAGATCGGGATCAATTGATAAGCTGTCATTCAATGGGAAGACACAAAAAGACTAAGTAAAGACTTTGAAGGTTCCTCCTTACCCAGTTTGGTCTCTTATGTACTATATTATGTACAGCTGAAGTTTGATATTCTGTTGGTTTTGGATCTATAGTATTCGGTATTGAGTAGAAGTATTTCCCATCCTCCTGTTTCGACTATGAAGAAAAAAAAAAAACGTTCCATGTTTGAGAATTTGTCGTCTTGCAAGATTTGCATGGTACTTTTATTGGTTCTTATCAGTACATTTGACTGCTTTTAAGGATTATGTCACATAAAAGAAGAATATCTTTATTCAGTTGATCTCTAAAAAGGAAAAAAAAAATGAAATGAAGAGCAAACTCAGTGTGGATAGACTGACTAATGTTTACCTGGTTACAGTGTATGTTTTGAGGTACAAGACACGGGATTAGGTGAAACCGAAATACATTGTCGTAATGTGTGCTTATTTTTTTCACTCATGAAGTAGATACTTGATGGAAAAAAAATGTTTGAACTATTTTAATCTTTGCATTTAGTCTCTTGGCATTGTCTTATATTAATGTCCGGTGTCTTTAGTATTTATAATATACACAAAAGCGGGTATAAGAAAATATATTTAACAGCCCCAACATTTTATTGATCTTTGTTTTCTAAACTTTAGACTTCTATTATGGCTGTCTCTTTCAATAAAGACAAAACGTCTCTTCATCTGGCCGATGCGGACACATTGCGAAGTTTTATTTGGAAATCTAGCACATGTCGGTGTAATGGACCTGGTACAAGATGAAAAAGCTAGGATATTGAAAAAGCTGCTGCCTTTACAGACTCGCTTTTAACCTTTGTAAAGATGAGAGACAGAGATATACAGAAACTTATTGTGTATAAAGTAAAAACAAAATTGGTATGCATATTTTGTATCATGAAAAAAAAGGATATCCTGATTTGAGATTTGTCATGTTTGTGAATGCACTTTTTAGAGGAACGGTCTTGTCTGTGACTTATCATTAATGATCTGACTGAACTATCTATCTCATTTTGTTTTTTTTGTTTTGTTTTGAGTTTTTTTTTTTTTTTTTTCGTTTTGCCCGTGGGGTTCTTAAAACGTGAGTCATCGAGAAACTTCTGGAAAAAATGGGGGTGAAGGAGTGGGACAGATACGGCTCTGTACTGAAATCTTCACCCCTTCGCTCACATCAAATAATAAAATCGTGAGAAAGGATCATGTCTGCTTGGATGGCATTTGTCTGATTGTTGTCTAATGGCTTTAATCGCATTTGATGTTTCTTTGTTCAGTAGATCTCATCTGAAGTACAGCTCTGAACTAGGGAAAGAAGGGACACAGAATTGAGGGAGCAAAATAATTAACCAGATTAACGATCAGAATTTAA
Organism: Pangasius djambal; assembly: GCA_022985145.1. Taxonomy (NCBI): domain Eukaryota; kingdom Metazoa; phylum Chordata; class Actinopteri; order Siluriformes; family Pangasiidae; genus Pangasius; species Pangasius djambal. The sequence continues at coordinate 3,039,012 of CM040995.1, forward strand.
TTTGTCATAATGTCAAATTTCATTTTGCTTAAAACTTTGTAGCCTTGCTTTGGTTCATTTGCTGAGAATCAAAAATGGCTATTTTTTTAATGCTGCAATCTTGAACTCTGAGGAAATATGACCTCATATTTGTACCAAGCTTCAGGCATTAAAACAATGAACTGTGTAAGGAATAAAACACGACGGGGTGTACTGGAAATACTGGTGTGATGAAGCAGAATTGCTCTTAGCACCCTGAAGATAATTATGTTCTATAACGGCATGTCCTGAAGCATCCTCTCTACTTGCAGATGCTACAAATTTATTTTATTTATTGAAGAATGACACGTTGTGCTTTTTATCCATGTACAGTCACATTTAATGTTGGGGAATCTCGATGAATCAAGTTAGTTCCTGTTTAGTGCCACTGGATTGACATCATTATCTAGTAATACGTTGCTTTATACAGCTACTCGAATTTGAGATAAACCCTATTTCTCTCATACCGTAGAAGAAAAATAAAGCAAACCGAACTCATTGTCTTCTATCTACCACCGAAATCCAGGTTACAGCTTTATTTATGCATAATGTCACATTTAGTTTTTAAGCGCGTAGTGGAACAAGTTGGGATGTTCTAGCAGAGATCTGTCTCACAAAGACGCACATGTTTCACTTCTATTTGATCACAAGCAAATGGCTTCTTTCAAAACGACCACAGTTGCCATCATTGTAATTGCTTCCAAATTTAGTTCCTGTAGCCATTTTAAATGCACTTGTTTATTCCTTTAACTGCTCACAGGCCAGATTCAGGCCTCAGACACTAGTGTTCAAAATGCAGAGATGGATAATCATTTTCCAGGACAGATTCAGTATGACTCCTTCTTTTTATAATTAACAAATAAAAGTATACATAAAAAAACTGATTCGAAAACAAAATCAATTAAGAATGTAGAGTAGTGTGTTTCATGGTTATATTATCGAAAAATAAATAAATAAATAAATAAAGCTCCAAGTGAATTTCCAAGTGTCCTTGAGTACGAGTGTATCAAAAGCGAGAAAAATACTTTTTTATTCATTTGAATTATTAGTAGTTAGTAAAAGTGAAGTGTAAAGCGTATCAGCGGGTGCATGTGTGCGTCAGCTACCGTGGTGGTAGCGAGTGTATTGTAAAATGTGCATCAGAGAACGAGTGGTGTTGTAGTTTAGAGAGCGCACTCAGTCGACTCCGGGTAGAACAGACTATTACAGAGAAAAAAAATGCACTTCAGTGCTCACAGCGCTTACAACCTACAGTAGTGTTTATCATATACTGGAAAATTAATGCTTATATAAATGGATTTTTTATTTATAGACCTATTAGAATTATTTAAAGCACACATAGATATATAAATATTTAATGTGTAATCATTGTAAAAATATGTATAGTTGAAAGCATCCATGAACTCAAAATAGAAGCGAGCGTATATTTAAAACTGACAGATTTCATTTTAATGTAGCTAAAATTGATATATATAGAGTGTGGTGCATCTTTAATGCTTTTGGCTGTTTTGTAAATAAGTCACGCTCCCTGAAATGTCCCACAGTGACTTCCTGTTTCAAAAAGAAAATCAAGATGCATCAAGTTTTAGCCACTTTAAACATGTGAAGAAGAGGATAGAGATAGTGTAAAGAACGTCTCATATACAAATGCATAGAATTAACCTTTTTAAAAAAAAAAATCTAATAACATTCTTTGGAATTGTAATAATGAAAAGAATGTATTTAATGATTATATTGACTCACACAATCAGTCACATGACGGAAAAATTAATATATTGAGAAAAATATATATTGTTTTTACATTAGATCAAGTTTTGTTAGGTTGAAAAAAAATTAAGCAATTATGTTTCTAGAGTCACATTAATAAATAAGAGATGTGTGTGTGTGGTGTGTGTGTGTGTGTGTGTGCGCGTGTGTGTGGATGGGCCTGTTTTTGGAGACCAAGTGTCCCTACAAGGATAGGAATATCTGACAATTTTGACTTTCTTCTTTATCAAAAAAAATGTTATTTAAACAAATCTAAATATAAAATAAGATTTAGGTGTAGCACAGCATTAATTAGCTGCATTACGTTTCTCATAAGGATAGTAAGATAAATCTTACTTGTGTGTGTGTGTGTGTGTGTGTGTGTGTGTGTGTGTGTGTGTATGAGAGAGAGAGAGAGAGAGAGAGAGAGAGAGATAGAGAGAGAGACCCCTCATATGTCATGCTGAGTGGGTGCTCAGTTTTGTTGTCACACTGACAGCGAGTGTAAATGCTGGTGTTCGCCCACGACTGCCACCCAGAGTGTGTCATGTTGTAACACCCTACACACAGTTCACACTCACGCAGACATACACAGACACACACACACACACACACAGTTACTCAAGCAGCTGGTGTGATTGGTGTTCTGTGTTTGCGATAGCGCAGTTAGAGGAATTAAATCCACATGATTTTTTTCTGAATTGCTCAACACCACATGGACAATGGCGATTTTATGGCAGTGCATTAAACCCAAAGAACAAATTATATTTACAGTATATGATGGGTGACAAATTAAAGGAAAAAATCGGTGGCTGTGTTATGATGTTATGCTCTGTAGGATGGGGGGGGGGCATTTATTTATTTTCGTGCTTTGGGCCCACTTGTCTCTTCGGAGTGAAGAGTCACTGCAAAAATCAACCCAAAATTCTTCTCACTGATCATCTTTATCCCATGATGAAACATTTCTATCCGGATGGGCGTGGTCTGTTCCAAGATAACCCCGCCCACATCCACAGGACAAAAGAGTTCACTGATTGGTTTGATGAGGATAAATGCTACAGCCTTCCCATCACCAGATCTCATTCCAGTTGAACACCTATAGGAGATTTTGGATTAGATAGACAGATATAGCACTCTGCACCCTCATCAACACATCAACACATCAACTGAGGGAATATCTGTCCAGAGTACATACATAGCCTATATGTCCAGAGTCTACATACAGGCTACTAGCATTAGCATTCATTTAGTGTTATTAATATTTTTAATATTTAAGTACAGTGAAAACAGTAACTGAACACACTAGAAGAGGAAGATAAGAAGAATAAAGGAGTAATAATCCGAAGCAAAACCAAATGTCATTGCGTTCTCATTCTGAAACCGAATATTTTAGGATACACACTTCAGCTAGTTTGTTAGTTCACCATGTAAGCATTGTAAGGCTTAAATATGTTAAAAGTTCTCAGTGAAGGAATGGAAAATCATATGACTGTAATTCACAATCTTGCATTTTTTTCCTGCCAGCTCATCCCTCCTGCTGAACAGTTGCACAGTTACGAAATGAATGCCTCAATTCTCTTAGCCTTATACATAGCGACTGATTTCCTCCTCATACTTGGGCCTTGTTTTTAAACATGGAGTTGCGTTCTGTCCATTCGTAGCCATTAGCTAATGAAAATGCTCATTTTTTTGGGACTGGATGATGAAATATAAAGTCTTTTGTTCTTGGCTGAGTGGCTGAGTGATTATACAATAACTCAATATGATGCAGTTAAGGATTTCTATAAGAGCACTTTGTTATAGGCAGCCATTTTGCCTCAAGTGATTTCAATTACCATACACCAGCCAGTGAACTATGAGGTGAAATAGGGTTCATCTAGCAAATATATTCATAGGATGTGTGAGTAGTGATTACAGATGTCATTAGAAACACTCTCGAGTTTCTACTCTGTAATATATGGTACACTTCATAACGCTACATAAGCCGTTCATTATGTATCATGATACCCTTCATGATAACTGATATAATGATAAGTAGACATTAATATCAGCTGCCGGAAAGACAACAATTTTTCATGTCAAGTTGATTCAAGTGTTGACATATGATTGTTATGTCACTTTCCAAGTTGACTTTAGAACATCATGACAATTGACCTTGATGTCTCAGGAAAAAAAAGGCCAGAGAGTGACACAACACAATTGTATGTCATCAAATCTATGTCTGTTGTCTATGTCTATGTACTATGTCTGCTGGACAAAAGTACCCTTTATGACAGCTAATACCTTTTTTAATAAGCCTTTTTAAACACTTATGTATGTTTATGTTAGTTATTTAGGTTTATGTTAGTTATATAGATTTATGTCGACTATGTAGGTTTATGTCAGTTACATAGATTTATGCCACTTGTGTAGGTTTATGTCAACTATATAGGTTTATGTCAGCTATGTACTGTAGGTTTCGGTCAGTTATGTAGATTGATTTATGCCAGTTATGTAGATTTATGTTACTATGTAGGTTTATGTCAGCTATGTACTGTAGGTTTCGGTCAGTTATGTAGATTGATTTATGCCAGTTATGTAGATTTATGTTACTATGTAGGTTCATGTTCGTCATGTAGGGTTATGTCAGTTATGTAGCTTTATGTTACTATGTAGGTTTATGTTCGTTATGCAGATTCATGCCAGTTATGTAGGGTTATGTCAGTTATGTAAATTTAGGTAACTTATGCAGATTTATGTCACTTATGTTGATTTATGTCAGTTCTGTAGATTTAGTATGTCAGTCATGTAGATTTCTTTCAGATATATAGGTTTATATTAGTTATGTAGGGTCATGTCAGTTATACAGGGTTATGTCAGTTATGTAGGTTTATGTCAGCTATGCAGATTTATGTTAGTTATGTAGGTTTATATCTGTCGTGGATATTTATGTCAGTTATTTGTTTTTATGTCAACTATATAGGTTTATGTCGGTTATGTACTGTAAGTTTAGGTCAGTTGTGCAGATTTGTGTCAGTTATGTAGGGTTATTCCAGTCATGTAGATGCCATGTAGCATTATGAAAACCCCCCTTAAGTAAAGTGTGAGTGAGAGGGAAGACAAAAAAGCATTTTATTAACGTTAACATTCCAAGTTTCTTGAACTGATGATACAACGTTATAATATTTGCTAACTTTCTAACCCACTTGTTAACCCACTGTTAAATAAATGAATAGCAGCCCACGCTGTCATTCCCCCATGTCTGGATGGAGAGATGAACCTGATGGTCGAGTGGATGTGTGATTGGGAAAGCGCTGCCTTCTGTTTGTTTAGTGCTCCATGCGTGGTGGCGAAGGGCCGCCTGAAACGGACGCCGTAAATATTGCCATTGATCGAGGAGCAGGGGGCCCTACGATGATGCAGAGCCAGCGTGCCTCCAGAGTAAATCTGCCCGACAGTAATCCAATCCAATTCTCGAGGCTCTCGGATCTCAGATAGGTGCTTTAAATCGAAATAGCTTGTTGTTTTTTCTCCATTTTTCCCCTTGTCTTCTTTTGGTTTCACACCTTTGCTTTTATGGGGCCATCTCAGAGCTGTCATCCCTGTGCAGCATTGATTTGCTGATTTACCCCAACCTAAACTTAAAAGATGCCTCACGATGCTCCAAGTTTTCACGTGCATCAATTTAAAAGGATACTTAAAGCATGAGTGTAGCTTTTCTTACATTTTTTTTAAACGAATTTGCTCTTACTCATTAGGATTGAGTCTAACTGCCTGATACTTAGGACCCAATATAGTCTTATAGTGTTATAACTTGTCAATTTTTTTGTTTTTCTTTGTTTAAAGTGCTGGCTAAGCTATCTAGGCTTTTGTTTTCAAAGCTTCAAGTATTTAAATGCTTACATTTCGTACATTATATTCATTCCCTAGCTAGTGCTGTTTGCTAGCTTGATTACAAACTTTGTGCTCATTCCTAAGTGCCTTTAATGTTTATGTAGGATAAAAAGTGTAGGTTCATATGAATATGTAAACAAAAGGTGTCCATTTATATTCTTTTAATATAAGCTGTGCTTTTCATATGTTAGCATTTGCTTGTTAGCTACATGTGTTAGATAACTAGCTTCATGGATGCACTGTAAGAAGAGTAGGTTCATAGCTAAATGTTAGCAAAAAGTGAATGTTTGTTTTTAGTGTTGCTAAACTCCAGCTCCATAAAGCTAATTATTTGTTAGCATTTTCTTGTTACCCAGCTGCTGTAAGTACCTAGTTGATGTTAGCTAATAGGATTTTTTTCTATATCTAGTTTGCTGCTAGTCTTAATATTTTGTTGATGAAATATGAAAAAATGTGAAAGAAGTGTGTCAGATATTAGACAGTGGAATGGTTTGCTGCTTCAGAGGCAATTTTTGAAAAGCTCAGCTCATGGGTTGTAATCATATTTTTTCTGACGTAGAGCTTCCTTCTCCACTGTACTGATTGGTGATCTTTCTCAGACCTCATCAGTAAAAATGTAACAAAATCTCTTTTATTTCGAAGTGTGAATAGCCAGTGGGATTGCATCCAACATCTTAAAAACTGTATTTCACCAATATAACCTGTGACACTGGAGTTACCAGGTGTTTGTACCAGTTGCCTTAGGTCTTTTCTTTGGAACCCATGAATGCCCTTCTGGCTGGAATTTTCCTTCATAGGCTTGAGGCTGCTTACTCACTCGTCCGCTTGGCTGGCCTCCTAAGTGTTATTTTTCAGCACGGCTCTCGAGATGACAAAGTTATGCACTCCAGATCGCCCCAGAAATTGGACTGAATGCTTTACCTACTCAGATTCTTTCCTGAGTGCACTGTGAAGAGCCTCTCAACCCGAACGGACTCTTGTTTGCTTTCAAGTGGGCAGGGGAATTATTTTATTTTGGATAATATAGAAGACTCCACAGAGATATTCGGTCACTTTTCTGTCCCAATAACTCTCCACTTTTATGCTCTTTATCAGAATTTTAGATCTTGAGTACAAAATTGATACCATCTTGAATTAAAGACATTTGCTTACCATGTGTAAAACCGAAAGTAATAGATTTTTATGATCCTCTTTTAAATGTAGCTAAGGTTGAATGCTTTCAGTAGTGATTGTAATACCTTTAAACTAGGGATGCATCAACATCATTGTTTTCCAGATGAGTTTTTGGTATTCTGCAATACTGATAGAAATACCAAGTATATGAGTAACCCACTTAGTATTATATATCCATGAGGGACATCACGGAACATTTCTTTCTAGCTCTGTTTATGCTAGTTGCCTTCGTGTGCTGCTAGCAATGAACTCCTTATGCTGAGTATTATGCTTAATGTTGTGCTGTTAAATGAAATCTTTAATATATAGCACGTGGGCAGCCAACCTGGGAGTGCAGAGCAGTATCAGAGAGTGCGACCATTAAAAAATCAGCAAAGAGCAAAGTGCATACTCTGGCAATCAATGAGAATGGAGATGTGGGTGTCTCAGTGCTCAGTGCTCACAGATCTGAATTGCTCTCATATGCGACAGTTTCTCTGCAAGCTTGCTTCACGCCTTTGTGTGTACGCAATAACCATGCTTTCTGATACTACTCTGCGGGCTCAGGTCACGCTCTCTATCTGACTCTGCCACTGCACACCGCACTTTACAAAGCTGCATCAGACAATTTTATATTATGGAACTCGTTTTTGCTGCCAATATTGCTGCTACACTTGTGCTGCTACATCACACAATAGTTTACGGTTTACAGCCTATGTTCTGTGTATTTATTGTCCTGTTCTGTGTGTTTATTGTCTTGCACTCATCTGACACTGTTGTGCATTTGCACTTTATGTAGTCTGTTCTGTGTTGTCCTGAAGAAATGACATTTCGTTCCAATGTATACAAGCTGTATAGGGGAATGACAATATAAACTCACTTGACTTGACTTGACTATACTGTTTCAGGTTACTGGTATTGTATACTAGAAGATGCTGTAGCTCCTCCTCTTGATATTTTCACATAGTACTGTTTGTATGCTGCTTTGCTTTGCTTGCCATCATTAATCATGGAGTACATCCAGATGGCTGTCATTTCATGTCATCTGTTTATTAGTGTCACAACGCAACCTAGACTTAGGTCACACAGTGTATCACATGGTATCGGATGCTGGTATCGGAGCACTTTTTTTTTTTTTTTTACCAGCCTGAGTACGAGTATGTGATACAAGTATGGGCATTGATGCATCCCTTCTTTAAAGTGTTTCTATTGCAAAATGTGATATGACCTCCCTAAGAGGGAAAAACTAGAGTTATGATGGAAAGCAGAGGCCACAATAGCATTATTGTGATGGTTTAGTGAAGTATAACACATCGAGAGGGCCAGGTAAAAAGCCACGGCCATAATCCTCAGCTCACCTTTCACTCCTGGCTCCACCATCTAAGAGTTTTTTTTTTTAATGCTTTATTTTACATTCTACCCAAGTTCTCATAGTAAAACAGCCTCTCCTTTAGTGATGGATATTCTTCTGATAGCTCTAATCAGAATGTGCTCAGTTTGTGTCCTTGGCAGCGCTACACTTTACGGCAAATCTAATATTATTGTCTCTTTGACATTTCCTTTTTTCCCTTTTTGAATGAGAGAGATAAGCAAGTTTTTGCGAATAAATAAAGATCAGCTAACTTAAAAAAAAAAAAAAACCTGGCAGAGGAAACATGTGAATGCTTTTGTATATGATTACATTAGTGAAAGAGAACCTGCTTGAACTTTAATGGGACAAATTAGTTTGGGCTTTCTGAAGGGAGACAGGAAGAGGGGGGAAAAAGCGCTGTAATTGGTGATGTGTGATGCAAAGTGCGCTCAGGTTGAATGCGATACTCCGGTGGGACGGAGCGTGTGTGGAGGTCTCACAAAAACACTCTGTCTGCTCCGACAAGGTCTGAGCCAGAATTAAACACACACTCAGATCAGGTTCATGTGAGTGGGTTTGTGTCCCATAATGTACTTTTACTGAAAGACAATATTAAATACACACTTTTAATGCTATCTATCTATCTATCTATCTATCTATCTATCTGTAATTTTTGATGCGTGATGCAAAGTACTAGCTACCTAGCTAAAAAAAAAGCTTTCTAATACCAATCGATAGCAGCAGGAATAACGATGATAACGCTTAGAGGACCAAATGATTAAATGTTAAGCTACAACAACTTAGATCATCTCAGTCTCAGTTATTACTTAGAACAGCTGCTTGTTGGTTCACACTTATGGAACCTGCCATCCATCTATCTTCCTATCTTAGCTAGCAAAGCTCTGAATAAAACAACTAAAATAGCTATGTGAGATTTATATTTTTCTATCATGTATTTTTTATATCTTTTGAGCTGTATCTTTTCAGCTCAAATTCTATTTCTGAGACAAGCTAACGCTAGCCAAAATAATACTACACTAGCCACCTAATAAAATATAAGCCACTTCAGGATGCTAGTAACATTAAGGGCTAAAAGTCTAACTTTTTTCTGCTAGCAAGAATGGGTGTGTATTATTTTTTTCAAGTGAACTAAAACAACATGTATATCTCAAGTTAAATTTCTGAGTAAAGCTCATGTCATTCTTCAAGTAATAGCATTTTAGCTAGAAAAAAACATTTTGGCTAGTTAGCTAGTGACACTAGGAGCTAAAATTATGACTCTGCTAGCAAGAACTGTTTTTATTTCAGTTTTTTCATACACAATATTTATCTCTTAAACAGGCTGGTATTGTTCTATCTATCTATCTATCTATCTATCTATCTATCTATCTATCTAGCCATATATACTGCATATAGTTACCTAGCTAGCTGGCAGAATATTTGAAAGAAAAAAAAAACAAAAAAAAAACATAGTGAACGTAGCTAGCCTTCAGCACTAAGGAATGTTCATTCCTGGTGAAAAACATATTATTTCTCAAATTATTCTTCTTTAAAAGCAAAAGAAAGGTTTTCTAGATCTGACTCCACTGTGTAGAACCCCCCTTATTAAGTTATGAAAATCAACATTTTATAAAATTATACTTCCCAGATAAACATTCACTACTGTTTAATAAGGATAGTAAAATATCTATCTATCTATCTATCTATCTATCTATCTATCTATCTATCTATCTATCTATCTATCTATCTGTCTGTCTGTCTGTCTGTCTGTCTGTCTATGTAGTTAGCTAGTTATTTTTAAACTAATTGTTTAAACTAAAAGCTTTTAGTGACTGAAAGACAAAAACAGGGGGAATGGTGTAGCTAGTTTTCTAGCTAGCTAAGTCTGACTCATAGAACTGTTTTTCTTTTTTCAGTTATGAAAATCTAATACAACTTTGTCAAATTATACTCAGATAAATATTTATTACTCTTTAATGATAATAATATAAGTAAAATATCTATCTATCTATCTATCTATCTATCTATCTATCTATCTATCTATCTATCTGATTTTGAAAAACAGATAAGATTATACATAATTAAGAAGGGATCTGTTTGGAAAATAAATGAACGCACCCAAGAGAGTGGTCCACCCAAAAGCAGCACGTCATCAATTAAAGAAGCTTGGAGCACAAGCACATTCATCAGCGTGTGGTGGGGATCAGTCATTGAGCCTCACGGCACCGTGACAAATGCTCCAACTCTTCTACACACCCAGGGTTGCCGATCAATAGAGATCATCACCATGTTGTGGCCTTTATCTCTCGCGCCAAACCCTGGGGCCTTACATTATTTCCCAACACTGAAATCTTAGGGTTCAGGGGAGTGTATGAGTGTGTGTGTGTGTGTGTGTGTGTGTGGAGGGGTTGATCTCTATCTTCTGGGCATTTGTACATGATGATCTTGAAGCCTGAGCAAGGGATGTAGTGTGTGTGGTGCTGATTGTGTCATATCTGAAGATTATTTGCTCATGTTCTCATGTGAAGAGACACTTAAGCCAAATGGCTGCCGTAATTGGATCACCTGCGTCTCCCATAAAACTGTAGAAGGACTGATTTGGTGTGTCTGATCCAGAAGTGGTTTTGTCCGTCTCAAGCCATTCAGGCAGCATCTGCGCCAGAGTGTCGGAGATGTGTGAATGTAACTGCACCGTGTGTTTAGGTAGGGTTACAATAATCCAGTAATGAACATCAGTGAAATCCAAAGGCTAGGACTAGGAGAGCAGATAACTAGAAAATAAGATGTAGACTACTTCAAGCAAGCCAAAGAGAGTTATTTATACCACAATGCTGTTGATTTCTCAATTCTGATTGGTCAGAAGGTGTTGATTCATTTTCTATAACAGCAACTCTGATAGTAGTGCTGGTGGCTAAACAAATCAGGATTATTTTAATGCTTTCGTTTAAATACGTTGTTGTTTCTATTGTAACATCGTACACAAGAAATTACATGGCAAACAATCCACATAAATATGTTTAAAAAAACATGGAATTATTGATATGGTGAAGTTTTCTGTGAGATGTTTATTTAGCATTTATGGAAGGAGTCTCCAGTGTCAGCACAGTCAGCTTTAAAGCTGTAAGTTTTCCGACATGGGACCTTGTCACATGTTTCTTGGTAATGTGACAAGCTACAAGCTGCAATTTTTATGTCTTAACTTTGAATGAGAAAACACAGAGGCTTGTTTAAATTAAACTTAACTAAAAACTATAAATATAACTATAAAAAGTAAAATTGCTCTAGTATAAGAGGAATAAACCACTTTGGGATGTGCTTTTACAGGAAAGTGGTCAACTTCTTGGTGGTAATTTTTAACTCCGCTTAGCCTTAGGCTGTATCACACCACTTCATCATTGATTATCTTCCTATAACAGCACATCCTGTTATCTTTTATTTCTTGCATAAATGACAAGACACAGCTCAAACAAACTACACACAGATGACATTAATGATCAGGGGGCGTGGCCCAGGCGGTGCTAGAGCAGTCATATGGACACCAGGATGCAAAACAGACCAGTGGCTATGTTATATTTTTCTTTCCCTTTCCTCTTAACAGTGGAAACATTCCAGACCACCAAACTCTTGATTTTTTTGCAAGGCAATTATTCAAAGTGTCAAAATGGACCCGTGCAAAAGCCTCCCGGTTTCTATCGATTGGTGCCATTATGGAATTGTATGCCAATAAAGTGTCATGGTTTACTGTAACACTCAAATAATTAGGCGAGTTCGGACGGCGTGGCTCGAGGAGTCACCGAGGCTTCCTCATTAGCAGCAGTCATTATGAGCAAATGGAGTTTTGCAATCGAGTCGCAGAATGACGAATATTGATTTTGTTTTCTTTTATCAGCCATTGTGCTTCAGTCATTGCTTAAGTGCCCCATAACGTTGCCAGACAATTTTATAGTTGGTTCTATTTCATTCATCTGCCTATAGGAGATGCTTCAGAGCATGATGGCGTTTAGACTAGAGGTCAAATTTGATTTGATTTCACTGAAACCTGAACAACGTCGAAGTCGAACTCTGAGAAATCAGGACCGCTTTCACACTAGTTCAGTGAATGATGGCATGAGTAAATGATAGCCAGGAATATGATCAGATAAAGAGGAAAACTCGATCTGATCTGAACATTATGACCTGCTGTCTGAACATAACCGAGCATATTATTATCATGGATTGATCAGCATTTAGTTGAGTTAGTGTCACTGGTTAATGTTATAAGATGAAATAGATGTGGAATTAACAGAATTAATGGATTGAATTATGGAATTTACACAAAGGCTTCGGCACAGCTTTTCCGATCACAGATGCATCCCAACATAAACCATCGTATTGATTGTGGCCCTAATGAACAAATTGGATTTTTCACAGCCAGCCAATTTAACGCTATCCAAAGGCTTCCGTGTGTTTAGCTTGGTTTTTTTTTTTTTCCCTTTTCAGCGAGGTTGATGGTGGTTAAGAAACAGGTGCAGCTCTATGAGAACAGCTTGTACATCCCAATTTTCATTATTTAAGCATCTTCTCATACAAAGCTTGTTGGGGTGTCAGTTGAGGTCAGCAACCCTCTGTTTTCAATTTTACGTTTTGTCTTTTTAGTTCATAGTATTGTTTTTAAAATCAGTTAGAAATAAGCACATTATACATTCTCAGAAAGCTAATATATGTTAAAAAAAATCTTCTTACAACACTAAAACACAAGCTCAAGTTTTATTCCTCTTATACCACAGTTTGTGAAGGGTTTTCCCAAGCCATTACGCAAATACAATCATAGCAATGTATATATTTTACATGCATTGCTTACATATTATTAGTGACATACAGTATAAGTTACCATTAGTGGTGTTAATGTTTGAAATTTCCACCATATGATAGCCTAGTCTAAAAATAAGTTTCAGAGTTTCACAGTATCATGGTATTTAGTAGGCAATATTCTATGTAAAATGCTGGTGGTGAAAATGAAAGGAATATATTATGACATTTTTATGAAATATTTGTACAAAAGTGTCTTTGTACATTCTTGTATTTATAATAAAAACCAAAAGGAAACAATTAGATCATAACCTTCTCGGAAAGATATTTTTGAGAATGACCTTTCTATAAAATACAAATCTTACATTGTCTTACAAATCTAACTAGTGTGGCAGTGTGCAGCTAGCCAGAAATACACAGATGTTTGGTTTAGTCCTGGTCAGAGATGCCATGCTTTTCTGTGTGTTTGATAGCTGTCAGGTATGATAAATTTACGAGCATGCTAGGAGTGGCAGCAGAAGTAGCAATGTAACGTATTTATGACAGTATCGGATGAAACAGCCAAAGGGTTTTCAGTGTAGTCGAGTCTCTGAGAAATGGAGGTTGCTGTAGTGTGATTTAGGGTGAGTGTAGAGGGAGGGGTTTGCAAAATATTTTAGGACACAAAACTGAAGAGAACCACTGGATTAAGGAACTGGATTGGGTAAAAATAAGAATAGATAGAAGAAAATAGACAGACATTGTTATCAGTAATTTGAAAAATTCTCTGGTGAGGTAACCATACACTGTGTCTAACCGTGAAACTGTAAGAGCCCTAGTGGCCATTAATAAAAGCTTCTGCCAAATGTGAAATATGGCCTTTGAGCCTATGCAAGTTATATGATATTGATCAGTATTTGGATTTTACAAGTCTTACACAGATGGAGTGCAAATCTCAATAAATGAATGACAACTGAATGGCCAGTGCAGCTGGTGGCGCGGCAGTAACCAAAGAGGAGCTGAAGTAAATCTAGAGTCAGATCACCATGATGTATGTGTGCACAAGTGGCGCAACAGTTTGCCACCTCAGCAGTGTGTGAGAGTGACGGCTCTCGCCGATCACAGCATGCCATTACATTGCACCTTATCATTTCCTCTCCGACTGAAACCCAACACCAGACCTCATCAATAATGCACACTGAGATCCTCCGGCCGAAAGATTCAACAGCAGAGCAGAGCAGGCTCACCGAGGTCCATCTGAGTAGCTGCAAATCCCCGAGCACAGTGGCTTTTATGAATGTATCACATCCAGAGTACTAACACTCCAAAACACAGTGCTACTCTTGAACCTCTTGTGTCTCTGTGGACATATAATTCTGCCCTTAGGTTTTCCCATAGCCCACCCAATAAATGCTCAAGATTCACTCTTAATAAAACCCACCAAAAGGATTGGGCACATAATGAGGTTTTTTTCGTTGGCCTAAGCATTGAAATGTCAACTGTCTCTCTTGAACAGACAAATATTCCTGTTCTTATTGAGGCCAGCATTTCTATTCTCTCACTAGCTGAATTATTAAATACATGGAATCTGGTTAAGCAGTGTACATTTTCCAAAAGGTCAGAAAGTTCATTAACTATGGAGCGCCATTGATTGCAGCCGTGAGTTGTTGTTTGGGGTGGTATAGGCTTTAGTCACTGATTTTTATGGGGTCTAAGTGAAAAGAAAAATGAGAGGAGTTGCTAACTTTGAAATGATTTCAGCCTACTGCATGGAATGAATGTGAATAGTGAAATAACTATGTAAGGAATAAAACACATTAGGGCATACTGTTATAGGAAAATAATCAATGAAGGGGAGGTGTGCTGCCTGTCAAAACAAAGAAGAGTTACTCTTTCTAGCTCTGAAGTTGATTATTTTCCTATAACAGCATTCCTCAAAGTGGTTTATTCCTCTTATACAAATTAGCTAGAGAGTTTCCCATGGCAGAAAATATAAAGTTACAGCTTTAGCTCTGACTGTTACAAAGTGCTGACACTGTAGACTTTCCTTCCTAAAAGAAAACTTTATATCAATGATTACATGTTATTTAAAATTTTTTCTGATGCGTCCACCATACAAGTCACTGTATAAACAGTTAGTACAGAAATGATAACATATTAAAATGAGCACATTAATATAAACCTTGCAGTTAGCACTAATATCAGAGCTGCTGTTATAGAAAGTTAAACAAGACCTTCTGACCAATCAGAATCAAGCTTTCAACATTGCTGTGGTGTAAAGATCAATTATGACCAAACGGCAATAAAGCTTTGTCAGGGTTAGAGATGGAATAATGAAGGTTATTTGTTTCTGAATCTAATAATGAAATTAATTTGTAAAGAACTAACGAGAATGAAAAAGGTGAAAATAAATCATTTTCCTAGCCAATATACTTATACCAAAATACTTATATGTTTCAATAATTTAATTTTTTTTACTTAGGTCAGGTGGAGAGCATGAAGTGTTTTAAAAAAAATAAGAATTGCTGTGCACAAGAGTGATTTTACAAATCATAATAGTAACTGTGCAATTTGGTAAAATCACTAATCTTTTAAAAAATAACCACAATTCTATTCTTTGTTTATTTCCCTCGTTTAATCGCTCAGGTTGTGTTGCATAAACCCGAGACAGCCTTTCTTCAGTGTTGAAAGATCACGGAGAAAATCCATAATTACAATGACAGCAGATGTATCCATTACAAAACAATCTGTTCGTGACAATCAGTCAGGCTCAGATAAAAATCTGTATTTTGATTAGCCGTGTGCTAAATCGTTTACTTCCAACTTTGATACCGAGTCATTTGTAATCTGCGATGAAAAGCGATACTCAGTCGGTCAGGATGGATTCATAACATGAGTGCTTGGGTTTCAGTGTCATAAATAACTCATAGTAATTCCATATTTCTTCTTGCATTTAGGCTTGGGAAGAAAGTAAAAGAACGGTGACAAACATAGTTAGGGCAACTGCAAGAAGAGATTTGACCTGCCGCTGAGTCTGTGACAGCTGTTTAGTTTAATTATGACATTTTTTTTTTACATTTTTACTTTTCCTGCAGCAGCGATATTCAATTCCATTTTTAGTGCCATAAGCTTGCTGGCTACGATAGCCTATAGGTCACATGGTCTGTATTTACATACAGCATGGCTCTGTTTACACATATAATCATTTTACATTTTAGATCGCTATAACTAGCAAATATGTTCTGTCTCGACACATATCTCCTTAATTCTAAAAACAAAAGATAAATGACCTAGCACACTTACAGTTTCTTTGGTTTGTCTATAAAGAGAACACTGAAAGGTTCTATGTAGAACCCTGCAACAGAGGAGTTCCAAGAAAGAAAAAAACTTTAGGAAGCTATAAATTTAAAACTATCCAAAGAACCCTTCAGGAACTTTTTCCCTAATAGCTTAGATAGGACCTATGAGTTACTGAGAAAGCAGTTGTCGATGAAAGATGAAGGGTTCTCCATGGTGACTTTCTGGAGGAACACTTACAAATTCTCTGTAAAACCCTACGAATAGAAAATTATCTATTAGAGAGTTTAGATTTTGTCTATAGAGTTTCACTAGAATCCATTAAGGAAGCATTAATGGACCCTTTGCCTACCAAAGAACCATTGAAGAACCCTTGATGAGCTGTTTACATGTAGACAAGATGTGATTTACTCACCAGGTTTTAGAAAAATGAAAACATAGCGTGAACACTATGTAGTCCAAAAGACATTACAAGGAACTTGTAATTTTTTTCATTGGGATCCTCATAATCCACACAAGGTATTTGGACGACTCCCTGTTTTACAATGAAAATGAACCCAAATTAAATGTTCTTGAAGCACTTTCTGGATATGGCTTGTGTCTCAGCAACTAAAAGTGGGTAAGCTGGACTGTGTGGTGGGGGGGCACCAAGAAGGAACTTAATATCCCAATATCCAGGCACATACCAGCCTTGCCTCTGGTAAGACAAAAAAGTTTAATCTGAAACTCTTTTGGTTCCTTGGTTATTCATCTAGGGGAACCTGTAAATATTCTATTGTACTACCCTACCGAGAGGGATTTACGTAGAGCTCCTTGAGTCAGCTAAGAAGCCTGAGAAAACCATATTACACAACTTCTATTTTTAAAGGTACATGTTCCCTATTTGATTTTTTTTTTTTTGTTTTAACAGATTAGAACTGTCTGGCTGCCATTTTGGATCTGCATGGAATGAGCTCATAGCAAGGCTGCAGTCAAACTGATTATTTGTTTTTCCTATTTGGCACAAGGCCTTGTTTTAGTAGTGTTTCTCCCATTGCATTGTGGGATGTGTTGACATAAGTCTAAAACCCTCAGCAACTCTCATTGTACCCATTCTTCACCAGAAACCTGATTACCTCCAGAGAATTATTTCAGTGTATACCTGTTAAAGCATCTTCCCCCATGCTGCTAGTTGAGATTCTGCACTTTGATTTGGAGAATGGTCCTGCACATTCTCTTGGGCAGTCTGGGACTTGGCAAGATTGGTAAAGAAAGTCATCACTAGTATGAGTCAGCACTGATTTTGGTCTTGTGGTTAGCTGAGCAATCCTGGTTCCAGATGAATCTCAAAGACAGTACAGCACAGCTACATAGCACTTAACATATGCAGATGCAATGATCTGCCACATCACTGCTGGGAAAACAGTATAACTGCTGAGTGGGCATTTGCACAGGTCCTGGAAATCTGTGGCATGCCCTATGCATGATACAGGACATGCTATGAGGAAATTTGTAATAATCAGAATTTTCCTGATTGGTTGCCCAACCACCTTGGTTGTCCACCAATCTCAATGGCCTAAAGATTGGTGTTTTTTTCTCAACCGCCAGCATATATTTTATGTGTAATCGTAAAGGAGGCGGCCACAAGGTGAGTGGAATGTGGATCCTTTTAAGAAGCGTTGCCTCTGGCGTTTTTTTGGTCAAAGCATAGCTTCCAAACATGGATTGTTTTTTCAATAAGTGACATCAAGCAATTTTTGACCCCTCCAACCAATCAGGTCGCAGATTGGGAGGCAAGTGTCAAAAATGTAATCTAGATAGCAAGCTACGTTAATTATTTAGTCTGTTAGTTAGTTAACCGATACTAGCTGAGACTGGCAAGAGCATTGTTATGGTTAGAGTGTATGCATTATGTGAGCTGTTTTTTTTTTCCTGAAAGAAATGTCCACAGAATGCATGTAAAGAAGTTCAAGAGCTATTCTTTCCTGCATTTCTCCCGAAAAAAACAAGTGTTTTGATGTTCGCTAGCTGTTATGGTTTGTCGTTTTCTTGTAGCAAAGGTTTTAGTGCTAAAACTCCATGCTCTGTGGTCTCTTAGCTCTTTCATTTACTGTATGTGTGGTGCACATTTCAGAAAAGGCAAGATTCATAAGTCATCGGTATCCTGCTGGGAGCACTTCCTACACGTGCAATTTTCCAGGCCCTGTTCTTGCCAAGCAATAATTATGTTGAAGTTTTCAATTACACTCCCTCCATTTCATTAACAAAAAAATGTTTAGCTATTGTATAATTAGATATATGAGCTTACCACCTACGTTTAACATGCCGTCCGTACAGCAGCGTGATTTAAACCAGAGAGTTCTGTACACGTGCTCTTATAGGCCGTGGTGGCTTGGTAGCCTTTAATAAAACCAGAGATTTGGTCTCTTTTATATTTTTCTTTCCACTCAGCTTTCTTGTGTGTTTCTTATCAGCTGCGAGTTGCCAAAAGGAGGCATCTGGAGCAATGTCAATTATGGTGGATAGAATAAAACGTGGAGCCTGAATCGCAGCTACTGCCCTGTACGTCAGCGTGCCTTTAATGTGCTGATGCCCCATGTGGTGTACTCCGCTACACTTCCTGCACACTATGCCAGCTCACCACATTAAAGACTTTGCGTGGAACATTATTCACTCATCAAAAGCAATTACACATGTAACACCAGATCTGCTATAGTCCCTCCAGAACCCACTCATAGACACATCCACCTTTAGTTCATATCATATATAAAAAATTAAAGTGGTCATCACTGAGCCTATCTGGCCATCTTAAGTGGCTGTACCCTGTTACCATGCAAGCTTAGATTTCAAGGCAGTGCAATTTAATCCAAGCTGGAGAAACAGCTCTCAGTCATGTCATATGTTTCTGAAAAAAAAAAAAAGTGTTTTGTTTCCTTTCGCATGTAAAAAAATCACACTTTGAGAATATAGTTCTTTAAATAAGAGCTACTTCAAAAAGTAACTTTATTTTTTTTCCATTTTTTTTTTTTTACATATTTAGATCCAAATTCAAATTAGTTTAGGTAATGATAGGGTTCTACAGGGTGCGTGCGTGTGTGTGTGTGTGTGTGTGTGTGTGTGTGTGTGTGTGTGTGTGTGCGACTATACAAGTGCAACCGTGCGTGTGCGTTGCATCTATGTGTGTGTGAGCTGTAAAGTGATCCATGTCTGATATTCTCCTCTCCGGTGACAGAATTATTAAAGCTCATCCTGTTAATGCAGTAGCAAAAGGTTCATGTTTCACGGGCCACACAGACACAGCACCGAATTTTCTGCTCAGCATGAAAGGAGAACAAAGTCGGGTTATCATTATGATGCATGATTACAAATTCGGCTAAAGGTTTCTTATTACCGTTTTGTCCCGAGACAAAATGAGCAGGACAGATGCTTGCCTTTAATTATCCCCCATAACCAAATGCATTTTACCCCTCCTCATTAATTCCATTGATCTTTCGCCATTTTCTGGGCCCATATTCGAAGAGATTATTGGATAAAGCGCAGGCGGATTCTCCCGAGTGGAAGCTCTGACCCCTGCACGTAGGCCTGCTTCACAGGCATAAGTGGGTATTAAATGGATATAACTGACAGTGACCTCAGCCAGCACCTCTTGGCCTGAATTAGCAAAGCCTGAATTAGCATGAGCAAAGGAATATTTCAAAATGACTGATTTCCACAAAATATGAGAGAGAAAACATATTATTTCTAAAGCATCTCCTAATATATTAAAGTCTAAACTTCTTACCAAATCCATCTCATTATGCTGCGTAGATGTTTTGTACAAAAATATTGCTCTCCATTTTCCCAGAGAGTTATGATCTGCTGTGCTTTGACACCGGAGATGGATGTTAATAAGCCAACGTGTGCGTGTATCTGCGTATCGATCATGTTGAGGTCACGACCTTGGCCCCGGTCCATTTGTGTGATGATGTGGAATGATGGTTTGAACAAACTGACCCCGCACTAAAAAGCCACGTGACTCCAGCATGTGTGGTTTGTTACTACAGTGTGGGTTGTGTTTGTGTGCATATGTGCATAAAAATATATATATGAATAAATGAATATACAGTAAACTAGAAGTATTGGCACCCTTTATAAAAATGAGTACAATAAAATGAACAAGATTAATATATTCATTTGAAACATATGGAGACATTGAATAGTTATTTCTGCAAAACAGGTTTCAAAATTATTGGAATCCCAACATTAATATTTTGGGGAGAGTCTAACAAGGTTAGAGACACAAGGTACAGAAATGTCCAAATAGACCACCCCTCTGTCCAGACCATTTAATTCTTCTTTATTTTATCGGTTTGGGCAAATGGACCGTCCTCTTCATTTTTTTTTTAAAAAAGGATCCTATTCCATAGAGTACATTTTTTTTTTTCTGCTTATCTACATATCGATGTCCAGGTCTCAACCTCTTAGGAGAAGCAGCCAGGACTGAGAACAATAAAAAATAAATAAAGGGGGCCAATAATTTTGCCACATAAGTTTATGAGAAAAAATACAGTTTAACAATTTAAGTACCTCATCCACCTGGCAAGTGGAAATTATTTTGATAATTTTCTGTTTTTCATGAAGGGTGTCAATAATTTTGGCTATTTTGTGAATATACTGTACAAAATGATACTGTGTTATATAGATATTACAAATTTACTGGTGCCCCTCATTATTTTTTATTGTTCTTAGTTTTTTTTTAAAAAATTTATTATAGCTTCTTTGTATAATATCCGGATATAATGCCAACTCCGAAATTATTGGCACTCGTGTCTAATATGTGTGTACTTGCATGTGCGTGTTCATGCTTACACCCACTCACAGCAGCCGCCGCTGTGTTTCCATGCCTGCCAGACCCCACTGCAGCATTTACTGTGACATGCTGCTCTATTCTCTTCAGCCTTGTTGGCATGGCCTGGGTAATCTGAGCGTGCCACTGGGAGAATCAGTGCCAGTCTCTGCAACGGGCACCACACGATCTGGCTCAGGGCAGATGGTCCACTGAGAAAGGGGCTGGGGCCACTGTAAGCTTTACACACTACACTCAAACTTCTCGGCAGATTGGACTTGTATATTTCCCCCCTACATGGTTTTGAGAGCAATGCGTAATACGTTTATGTCATTTCCAGAAATGTGCGATGCTACTTATGCATTGTTTCGGTTCACCAGCTCCAGTCTAAACTGTCCAACTGCTGGTTGAAGGGAAAGTCAAGATCCACAGCACGCCAGGAGTAAACTGTAATCTAAACAGCATGGGGATTAAACAGCAAGCCAACACCGAGGGCCACTTTAGGGGCGAACCAACACGTTTTATGTACCTGTCAAGAAAGGCAGGCACCCTGGGAACATATTGCTCCAGAGGATGACAAATGGCTGAAAAAAAGTGTTACACACAGCAACCAGGAGGAAAAAAAGTGCTCTTTGGGCTAAGCGTGGCTGCCAACAATCCAGCCGTGGCGTCTTAATCTTTCTCCCTTGCAAACTCTCAACACTTATTTCAGGCTCAGTGTCTGATCGAAATCAGATATTCAGTGTTTTAGATACATGTGAGGATCGGAATGCTGCTGCCTTTTGGCCTCCTCCATGCCGAGGACGCTTAACGAGAGCGTTAGGTTCGGAAAGGAAGGCCACGGGAAGGCGCCTTTTATTGCAAATAATCCATCAGCGTGATCCGATGAGGAGCTGATAAATGATTAACCCAGGGCTACATGATAAGTAGCTTATTAAATGTCACAGATATGTGATCCACATGGGGCGATATTACACACAGCCACCTCACTCGTACAGTCGCCCCCTGCACAGGCATATGTTATTTGGGGCAAACATCATTAGAGCAATGGACTGCTCTACATTGAATAAAATGGAAAGAGGAGGGAGACTAAGCCACACTAGTTTTCCTGCATTTTTCCCACGTGTCACTGAGAAGGTTCTCATATTTCAAGGAAATCTCTGAAGGGATGGTAGAAAATCAAATATCAAGTATCAGTCATGGTCCAATACACCTGTGCCTCAGCTCATATAAACTATAATAATACTTCAAACCAGGATCCAGTATGTGAAATGTCACAGCAATTGAAGTGCCAACTGCAAGGTTTACGTTAATGTGCTCATTCTATTCGATTCGATTTCGTTTAACTGTCATTGTTTTGGTCATGTTTGTTTATAACATGACTTCACACACTGTTAAGCTGATAGATATTGGAAAATTCTCTACTGGTTTGATCTAAACATGAATGCTTATTACAAGAAGCTTATAATTATCGGTATTTCAATGTAACGTGAATGCACTTTTTTGGATTTCTGGTCGTTTCGTGTACACCGCCACCTAGTGAACACATGTCTCAGGTAGAGGTATGCATAGAATTCCACACCCATTCGCTCGCGAAAGAATTCTGGCCAATCCCACTCCCTCCCAAAAACACTTTTGACCAATCCCACCCACTCCCACAGAAGGTTTGACCAATCCTGCCCACTCCCGCACAAAGCCTGACCAATCCTGCCCACTCCCGCACAAAGCCTGACCAATCCTGCCCACTCCAGCAGAAAGTCTGACCAATCCCACCCACTCTCCCTGAAGGTTTGACCAATCCTGCCCACTCTCTCAGAAAGTTTGACCAATCCCACCCACTCTCCCTGAAAGTTTGACCAATCCCACCCACTCTCCCTGAAGGTTTGACCAATCCCACCCACTCTCCCTGAAGGTTTGACCAATCCCACCTACTCCCACTGAAAGTTTGACCAATCCCACCCACTCTCCCTGAAAGTTTGACCAATCCCACCCGGTCCCACAGAAACTGCCCACTCCTGCAACCTTCCCTGTCTTGATGCACATTTCACATCCCAGGCGATTCTGTACATGCATGTTTTAACACTGGGGTGTCAGTCAGTCATTCAGTGAGTGAACATGACTCTTCTAGGCCAGCTTGCTCAGGAGTCAGTAAAAAAGAGGCACCAACTGTAAACACATTGAAGTGGCTGGAAGATCTCATTACAAGAAACGGCTACATTCTGCAAGAGAGAGAAAGACAGAAATAGAACACTGAAGTCTTCTGCAATATCCATTTCAATCAACACTTATTACGAACTTAATGTTATATTGCTTATGCTTTATGCATTGGTGTGATTTTTCAGTATTACCTATGATCGTATGCTAGAAAGGTTAAACATTGCTGTGAGGTTCAGTGCCAACTTTGCTGAGACTTCTGGGAAACTTCCATTAACGCTCACAGCTATTGTCCTCATTTCTGCTTCTTTCCTTTTCATTGTTGAATATGCTTTATTTAGTATCAACTGTCAGCCATTGTTGTGCTGGTGGGTAAATTGATATCGTTCATTAGTCAAGACAGCAACAAAAGAGAGCACACAGGCCCTGTGTTCTGCCTCAGAGATCTTCAGATTCAAGTTATTTTTTTTTTGCAAATTTGCTCAACTAGTGTGAGATAACACTACCCACGGACCCGTCCAGCCAGATTAAAGATTCATAAGACGTATCGAATCTGTGTGGAAATCCCGAAATGTATGCAATTTGATCAAGCAGGGATTAAAAGCTGTCATTGTGCTCGTCAATAAGGAGCGTTGGCGGCTTGGCGGTATCACATTGATGGCCGTGTATTAATACCGCGCCTCCTTATTGGCCAATCAGCTGATTGTTTGGAATGTAAATGATGCTGCTGATGGCTCCGGTGACTGATGGCTTAAATTCCAATTAATCAATTGCTTCATCAGTTGCCCTAATTCAGATCAAATATCTCCTGAGTGCACACTCTTCTTTCAGTGGTATTTGGAGAAATAAATGCTTTGGAAGTCATTTTCATCAATCTAGAGCACATGCCAATAAAGCCTCACGGACTGAGCCTGGGTTGAGGCCTTAATGTCTTAAGTGTGTGAGGAAAAAAGACATGCTGAGAGTCAGATATGTGTGTGTGTGTGTGTTTCATACAATGCATTTGTAACTTGTTCCACTTTCAGTGTTTTTGAAAAATATTTTTAGATTATTTATTATCACTGTATCACATATTATTCAGTTCTCTATGCAAAGTATTGCGTTGGATTTGCATTGAGGACTTTTCATATACATGTTCACTGTTGTTTTTTTTTTAAACTCCTGAAATATTAAGATCCTGCTTCGACTTTTCAGTATCACATCTCCTCTCGCTCTGACCCGTCCTTTATCAGCCAGCACAATAATATTTCCTCCATTGTGACCCACAGAATGTCACCATTGTAAGACCTGCTGACTAATATTACAAGCCTCCATATCGGCCGTTTATGACAGGTCATGTGATATGCGGCTAACGACACCCCATCCGACCTCCGGCTTTAATTTACGGGATGCGTGCGCTGCCTTTTGTGACGGCCAGAGCACCTATCAATCCATCTCTGGGCCTCCTGAAGCCCGGCCGCGTCACAGGCCTTGTCAATTATACAAAATAAAATCAAGTATTCATAAGTAGGCGGTAATGGGATATTGGCTGACAGATTTAATAATTCAGTTTTGCTGAGGCTTAACTGGCACTAGTTTGTAGCTAATGGTCGGCACGGTAAAAAATTCATCGCAGACAATGCCAGAGTGAGAAGGCACGAATAATTATGCCTACTTAATTTACTCTGCGTCTCGCCGGGTGAAAAGCTTGTTTGCTAAAGAGTGCTTGAGCGTTTAAGCGGGCCCAGTGTAAAAGGTACTGTAATTTGATTTATGAATTTGATCCCCACGCCCCTTTAATTTCATTCATCAATGTTTCATCAGGTGCAATTATGCATTGTGCCTTCTCTCGTCATGCCTCCATTATCGAGCCTGTGCTTTGTCACGGGGTGTGTAATGGTATTGCTAAATATTCCATAATGCTCCTAAAGAGGGCTTGATCATGTCATTTTTCTCTCTTTTTCTTTTGAGATGAGATGAGATGACAAGAGTGCCAGTGTGTAAGCTTCAGGCCCTCGGTTGCACCTGTGTCATTTTTAAGGTCACTCCTTTTTCATGTACCATGTGACTTTAGTATTGTAATACCTTAATATGCTCTCTAGGTGAAGAGCCATTTTGAGAACTGGGACATAAAAGTTTTGACATTCCTTTTAGCAAAAGGCTAAAAATCCTGCGATTTACATTTACAGCTCACCAAGGCTTACACGTTAAAGTTACTTCAGATTTACATTTTCAAAATTCTGTTATAATTAGCAAGTACACTGGCCAGTGGTCAAGTGCAGATAGAACTTAGATAGAAGATAGAAGTGCAGATATTATTAAGTAATAGCAAATACTGTGATATAAGATTTGATTTTGATGTTTGATATTTCAATAACTAATCAATAAGGAATAAAACATGCTGGAGCAGGAAATTAACCAACTATTACCACCCTAAAGTGGATTAGTTTTCAAAAAAAAAAAAAATCAGATTTTTCTTTAATTTGATTATTGAACAACATCATGCTTTTTATCCATTTATAATTCCCTCAACGGGTTCTTCTGTCTCTCTCTTCAAGTTAAAACAAAACAAAACAAAAAACAAACAAAAAAAAGAAACTTGACATGTTACCAGAAAGCACAAAGTCCTCCATCCAGAACACTTTCTTGTCTTTCACTGTGCAAAGCACTGTGTTACAAATGGGAAAAACATTTTGACTGTATTAAGACCACATTACTGTCTTACATGCTTTTTTTTTTAATAAGTTTTATTTTTTTTATATATTCATCATGAAGGTTCGTAGTCCTGCACATTTTGTATGTTTTTTATTACTCTCATGGAGCAAATGTAGAATATGCACAGCTGAAAGATACTTTCTCTCCTTCAAGTCTGTTCTTTTCTGTCAGAGCATAGATAGAACATCGATTAGTCAAGGCCACGTATGTTGCATTCATCCTGGATGATGATTGGCTGGCAGATAGTACCTTATCAGCTGAAGTTTATCTTTATCCGACAGAAATGTCACGATGCAGCACTTCACTTCACATGTCAATCTTTCCCCTGCCATTGGTTAATTCATATCTTTTCATTGTTCATAACTTGGAGCCAAGGACAGAAACACTCTTTTTTAAAACACACTGAACACTGAACAATATCTATAATTTGAGAACATAATGATCACACTGGGTGTTTTTCCTCGGTACACAACTCCATTCCCGGGCTATTGTCCATACTGTGCAGGTTTTAAAGCGTATGTTCCCTGCCAATAGATCGATCAATAGGTCAGAAATCCATGAGCAATAGGTGAGCAGGACAATGATGGAAGATCATGATCACATAAAAGGAAAGGTCACAGCAAACTCACACTCATTTGTAAAGCCAATGTTGTCACAATTTGTTGTGCATTGACCGCACGTTCATTCCACTCACATGAACTGTTTCTATAAGAGTGATTTTATACATTTTACCCAATCTCTCACATAAAATGATTAAATATTCATTAAACCACAGTTCTGCTGAATTCTCGATTCTGATTGGCCAGCTGCTGAGTAATCAAAATCGCAAATTTATACTAAAGTGCTCATTCGAAAAAGTTATCATTTCTAGGAGCTTGTATGGCAGACGTTCCACATAAACAGACCGTGTAATTTTTGATATGGTGAAGTTTTCTTTGAGAATGCAACTGTTTAGCCTTTTTGGAAGGAGTCTCCAGTGTCACAGCATTGTCAAAGTTAGCGCTAAAGCTATAACTTCCAGTTTTCCGACAGTCTTCGGAGGGAGAACTTTACTCTTTCTGGTTTCTTGGCAACATGACAAGCTGTGAGGCTGGCAAGGGAACGACTGTTTATAGCTGCTATAACATAAGTGATAACAGGAACTAACTTATTTCCGCAACATTACATGTAACTATAAAAGGATTAAAAATTACACGTCGTTCTTTAATAACTAAAATACTGTAATCATGATATAAGAGGAATACAATATTTCATACATGCTGTTATTGAAAAATAATCAAATTCAAGACATTAACAATAACTCAACTTTGCGTGCATCATTAATTATTTTTCTATAACAGCAAGCCCCCAAGTGTGTTACTCCTTACTGCGTATTTTATGATATACTGTATAACTGCTAGGTGTTTACAGGAAAAGTAAAGTTATAAATTCTCATGGCATGACAATTTTATTCCGATTATTTTTTTTATTTATTGTTTTATTTCAGGCATTACCTGTAAAAACAGAAGCAAGTGTGACAGTCAATCAAGACTCTCTTGGATGCTTAAAACCCGTACGTAATTTACCTAACTTACCTAAACTTACTTAATCACTGCTAATTTCTTTAAAAAAATTGCACAAAATGTACCTGAGACTACCGATGCATTTTTAAAGGCAAAGTGTTGTCGTGCCAAATACTGACTTTTTTATGTAGAGAAAATTAATTTCATTACTTTAAAAGCATCTCTGCTTTACAGCATTTCTTTACATGTCCTTAAAAATCGCAAAGTAATGTACATATATCTTCAGTTTTTAATAATACAATAGAATAATGTCAGGATTTATACTAATCAAGCATCTGATCTGGATTCAGGTCCTGTTGAATTGTGAATATATTAATTAGGATATTAAAGCTAACAAGTGATGTTAAGTGAGTAGTGAAACACGCAGCAGGGAGTGAGAGGTTGGTGAAAAGGGCGCTAGGTGAAGTGAACCCTCCTCCGAGGCAGCGAGCCGTTCACAAGGGCCCAACAAATGCTCGGCGGTCGCGAACCCCATCGATCTGAAGTATAATTCTCTATGAAACTGATGGAAGAGGGCAGCCATTGACAGAAAGGGTAAAGACCACTTTGAGACGTCCCCTGTGAATAAGTATGATGGAAAATAGATTGTTGAAGAAGATTTATGTATGTTCTCCGCTGCCACAGGAGAGCGAGAGAGAGAGAGAGAGAGAGAGAGAGAGAGAAAGGGCTAACATGATCCAACATGCAATTCTGTGCACTTTACACACACACACACACTTTCCACATGGGTACACTTGCATACAGCCTTAATACATATGGCTCATATACACACACAGTGTTGCTGAATTCTCGATTCTGATTGGTCAGAAGGTGTTGATGAATTTTCTCTAACAGCAGATCTGACAGTAGTACCGGCTGCAAGGTTTATATTAATGCACTGGTTCTAATACATTATCGTTTCCATAGTAACAACTCATTCACAGGGACTTGTATGGCAGACAAATAATCCAAGTGTAATAATAAATGGATACAAAAGTGTGTGTGTGTGTGTGTGTAGCTAGAACTGAACTGAATCTAAACTCTGTCTCTTTCTGGTGTTCACTCATTTTCACTCCATCCATCTTGTTCTTTCATCCTCTCTCCTTTTCTCTTTTTCCTCCTTCTGATTTTTCACTCATTCTCTCATTTTTCTCCTTCTATCCATCTCTCTTTCCTTCTCCCTCTCTTCTCTCTATCCATCTCCCTCTTTCATTCACACTCATACTCATTCTTTCCATCAGTCTCTCATTCCATCTTTCACTCTCTTTCTCCATATCTATTTTGAGCTTTTATTCACTCTTTCGAGCTTTTATTCTTTGTTTTTTTTCTCTCTTTTTGTAGTTCTTTCAATCCCTCATTCACACTCATTCACATTCTTTCTTTCTGCCTCTTTTATGTCGTTTCAATCGTTCATTCCCTCTTTCATTCTTTCTCACCATCTATCTCTGTCTCTTTTCTCATTCTCTCTCTTTCTCTCATTGTGTCACTTTCTCTCATTCTCTTCCCAATTCTTCTTCTCTTCTCCTCTCCCTCTTCTCTTTCTCTACGTACAGTTCACCTTTATGAACAAGACAGATTTAAACAAATGAATCTATTTTTAAGACTTTTATTCTCCTCTCGGTTGCTCATTCACATGGATGTTTCTTGTTTTGTCTTTTCTTTACATCCTTCTACAGTGTAATACTCTTTTCGTGGCTTTTCAGTGGAACTGAGGTGTGTGAAACCCCCAAACATTGATTTTTTTTGGTATTCTTTTATTCCTTTAATTAAGTTCTCAGCCTTTCTCCTTCTCCACGAGAATAATTATGTGCTTCAGTAACAAACTATCATGCTTGAGCAAACTGATCACCTGCTCTTACTGTACATTTACATAATAATTAAAATTCACGAACGCATGAAATGGATTTACTGTAATCTTTTTAGCTGCTTGATACAAACGCCTGCTTTAATGTGGGACGTTTTCCCTGAGCTAACTCTTTAAAGTGCAGCCCATGGAACATTATTTACCTTAATCCATTCCATGGAGATTATATTTGATTAACATTTATCATTTTATATTACGGTGTTGTAAACAGACCCCTGTGTTGACACAGGACAGGTGTTTGGATCTCCAGCGGGCATCCAAATGTATCACCAGATTAATATTGGGACTTTTTAGGACATTTCAACTCATGGAGTGCCAGTAAAGAAACACAATTTTCCATCTAATCTTGATTTACAATCCTGTTCCACCACTTATCATCAAATTTGACTCTCCTATTGTGGTTCAGTTAAACATTTATACATTCTACACATATCGTATCCAGTTTTTAATGTTTCGGATTAGTTCACTCCTCACAAAAGCCCTGCTTATCCAAGAGCATTTATTCTTACCTCTATCTCTGGTATGACATGAAGAGTGTTGGTAATCCTGTATTCTTCAACATATCACACTCAACCTACAAATGTTACACGCTGGCAAATGGTAAATCCAGTATTGTGTGACATTGTGTTAGATTACCAATCTGTCCAACATCAGCTAGTATTATAGAAATAAATAAAATTTCTCAAAACAAAATAGCATTTCTTTTGCTTGACTCTGAAGGGTGCATCTTGGCACCTTTTGGGATTGTACTTTATCTTCAAGTTGTAAGTATGTACCTTAATTGAGCAATATCGCAATATTATTTTTATACAACAGTCCTATGAACAAGAAATTCATATTGAGTAAGTGACATTTTGGACAAAATATGGCCAAATGGTTTGTTTATTTTTGCTCCACTAGCAGAAACAGATCCCGGAAAAGCCACGCTCACTTTTGCCAAATGCCGTAAATGTCACTAACTCTACTGTAGTAACCGTTTCGAACTAAGAAGTGGAATTTTATGTGCTGAACACGGACGAGTGGAGTGATACACATAGTGAAACATCCCAGTGCGGTTACAGGAAATATAAGCACTCCCGGAAAGCTGTTTGCCAAATCGAATTAGTGGACCAGAACTAACTGTTGTATAAATACATATTAAAGGTACCACGCCAGGTGAATGATTGCATAATAAAGATACAAAGACCACCGCACGGACAGTGTGTAAGACAAAATAATTTATTTGTATCGACTGAAGGCTCTAGGGACGATTCCATTTTTCACACTGATTCAATATCAGGTGTTAATGCTGCATTAAAAATTTAATTCTGAATTATAAAATTGTATTCTCAATATATGGGGCAACACAGTTGGGCAGTGGGTAGCATTGCTGCTTCACAGCTCCAGGGACCACAGTTAGATCTCGAGCTTGGATCACTGTCTGTGTGAATGTGTGTGAATGGTGCCGTGGTACATTGGACTGATGTTCGATCCAGGGTCAGTTCTCCTGCCTTATGCCCAATGTTCCCAGGATAGGCTACAGATCCACCGTGACCCTGACCAGGATAAAACAGTTACTGAAGATGATAGAATATATGGTTTTAGGTTTGTCTGTTTAAAATGACAGCAAATGTGATGACATTAGTCATACCAGTCACTTGGTTTAATAACCCACAGTTTTTGACAATTTGGCTTTGTTAATAATTGTTGACATGAGAACCATTGAACAATGTTCTTTGGTAACCTTTGGCTGGTACTAAACCTTTTTTTGGCTCTGTGGAACTGGAATTGATGCAGCGCTGTTTCTAGCCATAATCTAGTTCAGTGTTGTCTGACTCCAGTTTTAAAGTTGGATGTCTAATGTTTTCTGGGTTTGACCTTTGTACTTGTCTGTAGGTGTTCTGACTCAGGTAATGGATTATGACATTAGTTATTGGATAAGCCCAAATAAACTCTCCAATTATGTCCACTTGCCTCTGGCACTCATGTTAGACCAAGCCAACATGACTTCTGTCCAAAGAGCTTCCATTTAGATCAAATAAGATCACTTCAGGATGACAACTCTCTAGATGACATGTTTGATTTCCAATCGAAGAAAGAAAAAGATCATGGTTATGATAAATATCTCACCGGGATCACTTCTTCAAAACCATCTCATAGCTGAAATCCTGTTACAAGTTAGAGTATGTGAAGCAATATTAGCTTTGTGGTCATAAAGTGATCTGATCCGTGCATTTCCCAGAATGCCATTTTAAGAGCAGAGATCTAGCTCATAGCTGGATGTCAACCCAGCCTCCCCAATATTTCCCCTTTACCAAAGTCAGAAGTCACAGAAAAAAAAAATAAAACAGCCCAAAAGAGCCATTGCATTCATTTTAACCCTGGTGTCATGGCGGACTCCATGTGTGGCCCCTGGCTGCAGCCGCTGGCTCGCCTCTTCCCATGTAGCTCTCTCTGCAGGAGGGGATGACAATTTCTCCTCGCTGAGGACTATTTATGTAATTCTGCTACACAAACAGCACTTTTAATCTCCTTCCAGCTGAAATGGGAGAAGACAAGGACAGATGCTCATTCTACATCATGCATGGCTTTATTTTTGTCAGGACTGGCATCCACTGAGAAATTCACGACGTCACCATATACAATTGGATCATAATACAAGGCTAGAGCAAGTAGAATAGACACTTGTGTTAGGTTTAAACCAGACAGTAGTAGACAGCAGTAGGAGGGCAGCATTCGTGAGTTGAAAAAAGAACCGATTTATTTGAAAGATAATTGCCCAATGAGGCAACTTATTTTGGCCTTATTTTTAAGTTGCATACATCTTTCTCTGTATAGGCAGTAATTCTGTTTACCAATGGGACCGATCAATGCTGCTCCAATGGAGAATTGTTTTGGGCTTGGTAGGGTGGCACAACATCACTGCCTTATAGCTGTAGGATACCTGGTTTGATCCTGACTTTAGGCTACTGGGTATATATCTGTGTGAAATTTTGCATGTTCTCCCAGTGTCTAGGTGGGTTTCCTCTGGGTTCTCCATTTCCTCCCACTAACTAGCTATGCTAAATTGCCCCTAGGTATGAATGTGTGTGTGTGATAGCCTGCCATGGACTGGCTTCCCTTACTGGGTGTATTCCCAACAAATGCTCAGTGTTCTCGGGATAGGCTCTGGTTCCACCAAGACCCTGAACTGAATAAACATCTTACTGAAGATGAATGAATTGTTTTGTTTCATAGCTAGCTAGCATTTATTTACAGTTCTGCTTAACAGATATATGTGTTCATAAATTCTCAAAAAACTGACTTCACAGATTACTAAACCTAACTCATAGTTAGCTTTATTTGGCCAGTACAGCTACAGAGCCACTGAAGTGAAATGGTGGTTATTTTTTTATTAAGGTAAGGCCAGGAGGTAAGTGTCTCAAGATTTATTTTGTAGCCACAATGTATTTAACTATTGTATTTAAAAAAATGATTGAGATAGAGAAAAATGAACTAAATTAGAAGTAATAGGAACCTAAGCTTGGAGATGATTGGTAATATCACATTTCAATCTTGGAATAAAGCATAAAAGCATACAATGGAGTTGGGACATGGACGTGATCAAGTATACCATTAGCCCACACTACCTTAAGTGAATTCTTAAACTGAACAGACTTTTATACCCATCCCTGTAAAATAATTAAATATTAAGTATGACTAATTGATCTAACCTATTAAGTCATGGGATAAACTTATACAATTTCTCGCAACAACATTGGTGTCTTCTGGCACAAATATAATACTTCATGGCTATAAGATACTTTTGTGGTAGCCTGTGGCCTCAATATATTAAATTATGGCCATACCTTATCAAAAATAACCACCATATCACCTCAGCATCATTGTATTCATCGGACAGTAGACTGGTTTTGTTTTTAATGTACTCAATGTCATATGATCTGGAGCTTACCTTGAAACGTGATGGCTCCCAAGGTTTCTTTTTGGTTACAATGCTGCCTTGATGCAGCTACCTTCTGAATGGATCACACCTTTAATCATATGAGTTGTTCTGCTCTCGAGAAGCAAAGGGTAATGCTAAAAATATGTCCTTTTGTTGACCTGCCACTCGAATGTCAAGAGGTTGACCAGAAATTGATGCTGTTGAATGCATGAGAAGTAATTTCCATAATGCACCCAGCATTCATCTCACAATCCATTCAATAAAACACTTGTAATTGGTTATGAGGTCATAGGCATTAAGATGGGACATTGGAATGACCGTAAGGAAGGATGGTGTATTCAAACTGTCCAAAATCTTTCCATATGTCTTTTGACAAGAAATTATATATTCAATATGGCAAATTGGATGTAAAATGTCTGTGTTTTGATGTGTAACCTGAGAGCATCGCTGAAGCTCTATGGAGATCAGGAGATGTCACCCACTCACAGCTGTCAGTCACACGTGTGATGGACAGAAGCATGTTCAGCCGATGAGACGAACTGTCAGCCCCATCATCGTACCCTGCGGGGTAATTTAAGCCTCTGCAATGCTCAGGAATGAAGCGTCTCTCTGCACAAGCACCTTTTTTATCTCTCCTTGAGAACAGGAGATGACACCAGCAAGATCTTCGCTTCAGATTTTGCTCTCTTCCCAAAGCACTTAATGTGATCAGAGAATTAAAATTTCAAACGGGTCATTTCATGATAGCCCGGGCCCCAAGATGCTCGGACGCTGGCTTTGGGTTTCCTGTTGCCGCAGTGTCATAGCTACTTCTCTCTCTTTCTTTCTCTCTCTCTCTCTCTCTCTCTCTCTTTCTGTTTCTTCCTCTCTGCAGTGTTTGATGTGATCAGGTAAATTTATTACAGGCTGTGAGGTCATCGAGATTTTCTGTAATTGGACCTTGGCTGAAATGTATTAACAGATCTATGTGGCAGTAAACCATGGCATTTACATTTAATTAGTTTTATTGAACTGCTGACCATTTTATTTGTAAGTCCACCCAGCGTTATGATCGAGGGCATATTTTAATGATCTTTAAATAAGAAAAACAAACGTTGCCCTCGACCTTCCTGAAATGATGTCTCATGCCGATATGAAAATGACATCGATGAGGACGTGTAATATGGTCATTAGCTATTATTCAGAAATATGCTGGTTGCTAAAGACTCTGGATTTATTCCTTAGCTTAGTGCAGAAGACTTTTCAGGCTAATAACACTTACAAACTATACAGTAGAGTCAAAGGTCTAAGTCTACTAGTAGAAACTGTTTGCTTTTTAGTACTTACTAAGAAACTTATGGAATTGTATTAAATTATATTTCACTCATTAGCCTAGTTAATATGACAAAATATGCCTTGAAGACAATCCCATGGTACATGGTAACCTTTTTCCCATGGTACAAAAATTTCCTGTCTGCTGCAAAATAACATTGGCCACACCATACAGCTATTTGCATCCTTTACAGAATTAGCACATCCTTAGCACATCTAGCAGTATTAGCTAAACTAGCCAGATCCATAAACACAGCACTGCAGAAATATTGCCAACCAGGTTAGCTAATATTATCTCTTTAGCAGTAGATACTTGAGTAGTTCAACTAGTTCACTAACAAGCTAGCTAAGTATTATATCATGCAATAAAACCAAGCATTACCAAGCTAGCTAACATGAGGCTAATTATTATACTGTGGTAGCTATCAGTTCATGGCAATGTAATTAACATTGTGGTAACTCTTATAGAACATAAACTAGCAGCCAAGCTCACTAATAAGCTAGTTAATATCATGTTATAATTGCAAGGTAGCTAACATGAGACTATTTTTAAAGTATGAACTAGTAGCCTAGATCACTAGCATGGCATTTAACCTCAGCCAAGCTAGCAAGCTATGTAGAATTAGCCTAACTCTTAGGTTAATAACCAGGTGACAACACAGCAAATGTGAAATGAAATTTCATAGCCTCTATGGTCTCCTCTTGAAACTGTAACATTCTGTATCCTTTTATGCTAAATTAAGTTTTTGTTAGCGTATATTGTTAGCGCACACCTGTTTTAGCACCTTATTGAATGTATAATCATACAAATGCCTTGATATGAGTCTTTATTTTTCATTTTATGAATATTTTATTCTATGAATGGACAAAAAGTGCATACAGATATTTAATAAAAGTAACAGGAAGAAGTTTGAGCGTAAGCAGTTAGCCTATGGGAGCACTCTGTTCTCCGAGTTAAACCTCCATGTGACGGCTGCAGCTGTAGCGTGTTAGCCGTCGGGTCTGAGGTTGTCATAAAGTGCCTCTGAAGTAGCCACAAGTGAAGCCGCTGTCAATTTCAGCCATTGTCTTCAAGACTGTCTTTCCACTCGCGCCTTTCCAAAATGTCTGCTCTTGTGTTTTCGCTCATGTCACAGCAGCATCATGCCCTTCAGTCAGCGGCTTTCCTTTGGATATAAAAGCTCTCATCATTGTCTGCGTCTGTCTTTGAGTTGCAGTGTTTGTTTCTCTCGGTTTCTCCCTCTGCTCTCGGGCCGTGCGGTTGATGAGAGATGCAGCTCGGTCCGCCGGGGCCTGCGGGGGGGATAAGCTTCCCGTGTTTTGCTATGAAAGCGATTCTGAATGTAACCAAAGAAACTCACTTAAACGGCCGAGGACTGGGACTGAATAATTCAGCGCTTACAATCAATTTTAACCCCCCATGGGTGTGTGTGTGTGTGTGTGTGTGTGTGTTGGAAGGGGGGGTTGCAGGCTGCTCATGGGAATGTTGACAGCTATGTGCACAATGCAGCTCTTTAGCAACATTAGCAAGGAGAGAAAGACAGATTGTGTGTGTGCGGTTGTATTCTGTTTGTGCATACCAGTAGGTGTTTTTGAGGTGTTGGTATATTTCCTGTTATATTAATGTGACATATGTTTATATTAATGCGCTTGTTCTAATACATGATCATTTCACACCACACCCATTGTTGATTTTTTTCCTATAACAGCACATGCCAAGTGTTTTATTCCTTACTTACACAGCAAAGCAACATATACATTCATTTTTATCACTCAGCCATGACTTATAGTGACTCATAATCTGGTAAATATGGTTTGTCAGTTGGTGTGTGTTTGAAGAAGCATGTTGGCATGTTCCCAGCAGTGCGGTGTCGATTTCGCAGCCGCACCATCACACATTGACAGCAAGCTGCTACATCACTCTGTACAATAAGCAGCATCATAATGGCAGAGTGGATTATAGCAGTTGTGGGTGGTAAGAGACAGACACAGGACACTGCGTGCCCTATCAATTATTTCTGTCCTGCTGTGGGTAGGACGGGGTGCAAAAAACGTCCTCTAGATCATACACAGTGGTTTCAACCACGTCTGGAGCATAAAAAGCTTTCAGTTCTCACAACATTATAGAGTACATACAGTAGCTGAAGGTAAGGTATTGTAATGGCTCTGAAATGGGAATAAACATCACCACTGTCTATCGAAGACTACAATAGGGAAAAAAATCATATCAATTAAATAATTAAATAATTTAAAGCAATTAAAATCAAGATGCATCAAAGAACTGTTTTATTGCATCTTATACTACATCACCACTGAATTCCCGATTCTGATTGGTCAGAAGGTGTTCGAGATTAACATGACATTATATACATTATGTACATTACACTAACGTCTGCAAAGCTGGATTTAAGTCTACCATGTAACACTGTCCTCTTCAGAGTTACATTAATGTCTACAGAGTTATATTAATTTCTATAGTGTCATTAATGTCTGCAGAGTCAGATTAATGTTTACAGTGTTACATTAACATCTACAGTGTCATAATAATGTCTACAGAGTTGCATTAATGTCTATAGTATCATAATAATATCTACAGTTACATTAATGTATATAACACCACAATAATGTCTACAGAGTTACATTAATGTATATAACACCATACTAATGTCTACAGAGTTACATTAATGTCTATAACGCCACAATAATGTCTACAGAGTTACATTAATGTCTATAACACCATACTAGTGTCTACAGTTATATTAATGTATATAACACCACAATGATGTCTACAGAGTTACATTAATGTCTATAACACCATACTAATGTCTACAGAGTTATATTAATGTATATAACACCATACTAGTGTCTACAGTTATATTAATGTATATAACACCACAATGATGTCTACAGAGTTACATTAATGTCTATAACACCATACTAATGTCTACAGAGTTATATTAATGTATATAACACCATACTAGTGTCTACAGTTATATTAATGTATATAACACCACAATGATATCTACAGAGTTACATTAATGTCTATAACAACATATTAATGTCTACAGAGTTATATTAATGTCTATAACACCATACTAGTGTCTACAGTTATATTAATGTATATAACACCACAATGATGTCTACAGAGTTATATTAATGTCTATAACACCATACTAGTG